>CAXAMN010028472.1:1654656-1687549 GCA_963970005.1 Durusdinium trenchii | reverse complement strand
ATGAAAGGGAATTAGTATTTGGAAGAATTGAAATGAAAGGGAATTAGTATTTGGAAGAATTGAGATGAAAGGGAATTAGTATTTGGAAGAATTGAGATGAAAGGGAATTAGTATTTGGAAGAATTGGAATGAAAGGCAATTAGTATTTGGAAGAATTGAAATGAAAGGGAATTAGTATTTGGAAGAATTGAGATGAAAGGGAATTAGTATTTGGAAGAATTGAGATGAAAGGGAATTAGTATTTGGAAGAATTGGAATGAAAGGGAATTAGTATTTGGAAGAATTGAAATGAAAGGGAATTAGTATTTGGAAGAATTGAGATGAAAGGGAATTAGTATTTGGAAGAATTGGAATGAAAGGGAATTAGTCTTTGGCAAGGAGGCCAGAGGATGGGGTTGACTAATAGGGGGGGGTACCCCACTATTAGACGGGGGTAGGGGGTAGCCTTTCTGAGCTTCTCAAATTGAAGATTTTGATAGAGTTTTAATAAGGGAAAATAAAAGAATTTTCCTAGAGAGTTTTTGGAAATTCTAGGAAAACTGTTTCTTTGGGAGAGCATTGGTAATCAATCAGAATGGCAAAACATAAAACAAAACTAATTAAACACATATATATTGGAATAATTATATTTTTCCTGGGGGGACAGGGGGTAGACTAATAGGGGGGGGTTTCAGCCAAGCAAAATTTTTATTAGAGGGTGGTGACTGTGGAAATTGGTAGTTCAAATTAGTTTATTATTGGGGCCTGAACGCTGGGTAGACTAATAGGGGGGGGTTGGTTAATCCTATGTTGACATTAACTGGACTCATCTCAACAAAAAGGGTGCTTGAATTGGCGGAATCCCCAGGCTGGCGCCTCTTGCGTGCTTTGCTTCAGTTCCACACGCCCCGAGGATTCAGCTGTGGACACCCACGGGCGCGCGCGGCCGAATTACATGACTCAGGCGGTTTCGGTCGGATGTGTGAAGTGGGTGTGTGTGTTTTGATATCTGGAACCCCAGTCCCAACCAGAAAGAAATGGATGTTTTCCCAGTCCCAACCATTTTCGTAAAGGATTTGAAGCAAGCCTATATTGGAACATATTGGAACAACCAGACTTGTTTCTGGTTGGGACTGGGGTTGCAGGTAGTTCCCATGTGCTCAGATGATTTTGCTTGTTCCACACACTCTTGAGTTCAACATGTGTCTCATATCATGATCGTTGAAGGGTTTGGAGGGATAAGTAGGGTATACGACCCCCAGTCGGGGTGCTTCATGGACATCCCGAATCACCTCGTGTAGGACTGTTTGCCATCGAGTCTTCAATCTGAGGGCGAACCAGGTCGGCAGCCGGGCTCCAGGCACAGCTTTGGACGCCCTGGTTGGTCCAAAGAGTGTGGTACAATCTGGTGAGTCTTTCACGGACCCTGAAAACCACTGGTTGGTGGAGGAAACCCATCTTCTAGGACCTTTTCTTGTCAGGGTACATACTATATTTCTTGTCAGGGTATAACCAATGGATCAAAGCTTACAGAAGTTCGACCAGGCGCCACAGCTTGGGAGGGCCCCACAAGCGTTGTTCTTTTCAACTGAGTGATGATGAGGATTTGGCCCTTCACTTCACCCGTCCCGTCCCAAGTAGCGACTGACCCGACCGTGTGGTCCGCAACTGGGTCCACTGAGCGGGAGATCGTCCAGTGATTCAGTGGATGCAGCGAACTTCTGGGAGGATTGGTTTCAACCCTACCCCGAGTCAACATGAACAAGTGGAAAATGGTGGAAAGTTCGCTTCACCTTCAGCTCGAGGCTCAAGAGGACTTCAGGTTTTTCGACTTTTCCACTTCGAGATCAGACTTCTCATCCTTTGCCACGTGGTTCGCCCCACGCAACTCACTCCGCAGACCTCGTCGCTCCGCTCTCGGACCAGACCTACTTGGAGACGGACGTGGGCAGCAACTTCCTGACGGCGCCCAACGGCGGACGTACCCGCCGCCTGGCCGGTCGAGTCGGTCGATTGGAGGTTGGAGACGGAGGATTTCATGGTGCGTGCTGTTTCCAAGTGGCACTTGGAATGATGAAGCGAGGATGTTCATAGACCAACTGGTTCCATGACTTCTAGGAAACTAGCCGAACAGTTGAACACCCATCACAGAGTCAATGGTCCTGCATCACTGCTGCATCACTTCTCATGAACGATTAGTACATATTAGTACTAATCAAGTATAGACTAGTATAGTATATATTAGTGTTTTTGGAATTACATTTTCTACTTTTTTCCACCAACCCCAAGCCAATGAAACTTTAGGAGGATTCACCAAACCTGGACTCGTTGGTAGTCCACCATGCCATACACTCCACCACAGCTGCGCACATGCGAATCATACATGACATGACCTATCCACAGGACGGGTAGAGACGTAGCGTTGCATAAAGAGCAGGGCAAACACGTGAGGCCATGGCGCTCCACGACTCCTGTGGGTCAAAATAGAGAGACACTGAGGCAGTCCTTTTGAACACAGCAAAGCACCCCAAGCTGTTTACTCATGCACTGTCCTGTGGCTTCAGTCTCTAGCGTTCTGCGTTGGCGACTCGACTCAGCGTGGCAAATGCTCTAACGACGCGGCGGCATGCGCGACGTGGGCGACGCTGAGGATATGTATGGTTGAAGGATCTGACGCCCCCCCACCATGATCTTCGTGTCTGCGGAGGCCCACCTCGACCGGACACGGCGAGCACACGAGCTTGGGTCGGGTGCACCCGGGTAGCCCGTGGGGCCCGGAGAATGTCAACGGACACATCCTAATACCCTTCCGGCGACCGAAAACAAACAACATATTTGGAAGGCGAAGGGTGGGGCGCCCGATGCTTGGAAGGGTACGGTATGGCTGACCCACATTTGCTGATTTTAGGTGCTTCAACCAGATGTTGGAGAAGGGACCTGCAAATACTGGGATAGGGTGCTGATGTAGTCCACATGTTCAGACACCGTGAAGGTGCTGTCGTTCACCTTGTGAAGGATTCTCAGAGGTGAAGGAACACCTACCCAGGAAAAGTATGAAACAGATTGAACAAATGGATAACCTGAAAAGCTGTTTTGGTACCGGCAACCAACCACCCTACAAGAACCGATTCACACTGCTTTTCCTGGGAAAACTGAGGGAGTCAGCCGTCAGCCCATTCGACACTTGGAGGCTCAGTCTCTAACCATTTGTTGGGAGGAAAAGGAGACTCGAAATCATTCACGGTGCACCTTTGCACCAAGTCATAGGCAAGCGATGGCAGTCGTTCTGATTGGGTTATATTGGGTTGGTGGTCAAAAGATTGCTGGGTTTACCGGATTACTGATGTCGTGCGGGACTTCCCGTGAGTTCTCCGAGGGGATTCATGGGGAACAACCAATCCCAGAAGTCCAGTCTGATTCAGTAAAACCTGGTCAAACTTAGGATTCCTTTAATAAGTAGTGTTTTTTGTATGACAGACTCCAGTTAACCCTACAGGTCATTGGCCTGTAGGGTTTGATTGGTTGCTCCGATCTAAGTTGTTGAATAGTTAAATCACCGTCGTGGACGAGAAGTGTGATCATTTCTATATGGGCGCTTGAACTAGACAATCAACTGATGACTCTTTTGATTCCACTCCAAGATGACTCTCAGTATCCCAATCCTGTCAGCTCATTTGGGGTCTTCATCCGGTTGATTATCCATCTGTGAAAACACCCACTCATCATCCCATGCCTGGCCATCCTTCATCTTCAGACCAGTGCGGTCTCGACCAAACTTCCAGACTTGTTCACGAGGCGCTCACGGACAGTAAGCTGCAGATCACGCTGCAATTGGACGAGACCGGGGGTCTCAGTTCGCGAGTGGGAGATGGAAGTCCCATCAGCCGCATCCCAAAGATCCTGTGCATGTTGCATCTGTTTTTCTTCATAGATTAAAAATAACTATCTTCTCAAAGGAACTTCCCCTCCAGTTGACTGGAGTCTCAGTTTGGATCTTGGAATGTCAGTAGTTTCTTTTGAGAGTGGCAGGCTGTGAGAGTGCACTTTTTTGCTATTTTTTGAATTCCATTAAGTCATTTGACATGTATAGTTTTGTGGCTTATCAGCATCTATACAGTGTCCAGTTGCCTTTGAGTCTGGCCCTCTCGTGATGGCAGAAATAGAAGGCGAGAGTTTGGCAAGACAATTGGGTGTGACCAGGGTACCTTTTACTGCAAAAGCTAAAATTTTCTTTAGATGAATGTATAGCCTGTATAGCAAAGCTTTGGTATAATCACTATAGGGTCATATAAGTTTTTTCAATATAATATTGTATGTTTAGCAATCTTAGGATGGAGTCATCACCCTCGATGAGGCAGTGGCACACATTGCAGGAAACAAACTTCAAGGGCCAGAGACCAAACCTATCAGAACATCCAGGGAGGTTGGTGAGGTTGAGGTGGGAGATCTACCCTTGCGCATCTTAGAAGCAGAATGGACTAAACTCGAACAGTTCTTTGATGTGATCTTTGACCACAAGCTCCCGGGTGCAGAGGATGTGTTTGATCTACAAACATTGTGCCCAAGGTGACTATAAAAAACCTACCAGCACCCTTTTGTTTGAAAAGTGAACTGCCAGTACCGTACTTGATGAAAATCATCATTGTCCCCACCACGACCCCTGAGAATGGAGACCCTGAAGCACAGTATGTCAATATCATCAAGCACATCTACCTGCACAAAAAACAAGCTGCCAGTGAAAATGTGTATGGATGCGTGCACAGTAGCGCACAGGTGGGACTATGGGCGGCATTTCAGGGTGGGTCTATTGGCTATGAACTATATGCTTGACCTCATGGGTGGCATGCAGATTCGGCATTGGGTAGTTCAACCAAAGTTCACCAAGAAACAAACTATGGACAATGCAGCCCGCAGCGCAGGGTACCAATTCATCCGGGACAAAGGCCCCAAATCAAACAATAGAAATCAATTCATGGAGTGGACAGATGAGCAAATCCACACAACAGGCAGCCCCATTGAAAATTGGAACGAAGGGAAGGTCGTCACTGCCTTGCAGAATTACATGAGAGGCAGACAAAATGCAAAGACCTTAGAGTATTGGCCTTTCACCTTCAAGAGCTTCAAAGCATGGTTTTTCAACGAAATTTTGGTCCTGATTTGAGTTCTGAACCCTCATAAACATGAGTGGTACCCTGGTTACTTTTGGCTCAAGTAAATAGGAGCGTTGCTAATTTCTGTTCATGGTAGCGGAGCGCTCGGTTGCGACTCCGGTAGATGTTCACCCTTTGGGATACCCTTCGGACTCGTTTGTGCCAGCGAAGGGATCGTGCTGCTGTGAGGGTATACTGAGGTTGTGGCGCCGGTTGATTAATCGGCTGTTCAGGATTCGGAGGCTTCAACGCATCTTCGGATACCTGGGACATCATCTTCAAGACCTGGTTGCCAGTCAGGCATTCAGGCAACGGCTGTTGAATTCTAGGTTGACTTGACCGGGAGCAGCTGATCAGTAATGGCCACCCTCGAGCAGATCGCGGCCCAGGTTGTAACCTTGAGGCAGGAGTTGAATGAGAGTCGAAGGAGAGAAGAGGACTTGAACAACAGGCTTCAGGCGGTTCAGAGTACAGGGGCTATGCAGGCAGCTTTGCAGGAGATGGTCAGCACGCAGAAGGCCATCCTGGAAGCGTCCAAGAGGCCAGATAAGAAGTTGACTCTGGTGGACAACGTTTGGCAAAGCCAAGCAACTTTGATGGCAACTCGGGTTTCCTCCAGTGGAAGATCCGGTTGGAAGCTTTTGTTGAGTCCGTTCACGGTGACTTCGGCCAAGCGATGGCTTGGGCAGAAGACGAAACGGATCCAATCAGCAACGCATCCATGAATGCCGAGTTTGGTGAGAGTACTCCGGCACAGGAGACAAAACCAGACCTGGAATCAAAAGATGCACAACTTTACGCTGTTCTCCAAACCCTTTGCGAGAAAGAGGCATTCACGCTCGTGAGAAGCGCAGGCAAGAGTAAAGGCTTAGAAGCTTGGAGGCGATTGTGCAAGCGGTTTAGATCCTTCGACTGGAGGTCGTCGGAGGGCACTGCTTCGTTCGGTGTTGAGTCCGAACCGTTGCAACAAAGTTAAAGAGTTGAGCGCAGCTGTCGAGAACTGGGAGGACCAGGTTCGACAATACGAGAATCGGCGAAAGGCTGATGGCTCGAGACCAACTTTGGATGAGGACATTAAGATCTCCATCTTGCAGTCTATTTGTCCGGTTGAGGTTAAAACGACATCTCCAACTCAACCAAGCACGAATTGCAGACTATCTTGAAGTCCGGAAGGAACTCTCCACGTACTTGGAGACGACTGGACTGAAGCTCAAGTCCGGTGGTGGTCATTCCAGTTCGGATTACAATGGGCCACAGCCCATGGACATAGGCGCACTTGCAGGCGGAGACAAGAAGAAGAATGCCACATGTCACAACTGTGGTAAGCTCGGACACTACAAATCCGAGTGTTGGGCTCCCGGCGGAGGTAAAGCGAACTTAAGGGACTCCTAAAGGTAAAGGACCGAAGGGCAGTCCGCCCTCCGGACCAAAAGGTTCAAAAGGTTTTTTTTGAAAGGTAAAGGAGGAAGCAAAGGAGGAGGCAAGAAAGGAGGAAAGAAAGGAAGTGGCTGAAATATCCTGGGAAGTGGGGCGTCGCCGGACTCGCTCGTCGCGTTGAGGTGTTGACCCCATTTTCACCATGGAACACGGTTCGCGCGTGGGATTTGTGTCGCACTAGACGTCAATCCTGGCTTACTTTGAAACAATCAAGGATACATCAATGAACAAGCATGATCGGTGCACCGATGTGCGGCACACATGAGACACGGGGGTGACTGAGACATAGTCGACAGTCACATATGTTGTTGTCCAATCGTATCCAATGTTTGTTGCTTTGTTTTGTCAAGAGCAGCCACCAGGAAAAGAGAGAGAGAGAGAGAAAGAATAAAACAAATGCAAGAACAAACCACGCATATCGCCAGGTTAAACATATCAACATAAACATTCACTGGCATAACTTCAGCTCGTTTGGGGTACAACAGTTGCACGCACTTGCCTAGCCAAACAGCCAAAACAGTCAGTGTAAGTCAAAACTTTTGAAACGACACGTGCGTTGACTGAAAAAACTCTGCGCACTTGACATTCCAAAACAAAAGACACAGTTGCTGCACCCCCCCCGCAAATCAGTTTATGATTTAGCTGTGGTCGGACATATTCCATCAACATTATAGTGCTCAAATAGATTAACAGCAGTGTCCAATACATTTTTAGTGGGGATTTTATTTTTCTATCTATTTGGGGGTCCGGTCTTGAGGTTTTCATGTTGTTCACCCCACGAAGCCTGGCTTCGGTGTTCACATCCACGAAGAAACATCACGAGGCCTGGTACTGTGTGGTGCCAACCTGCGATGCCGACCGCGGATCCCTTACTGGATGTGAATGACCTGGATGTCGGGGAACCCGAGCAAGACTTGGATGTCATTTTTAGTTGGGTTTTCGGGTTTTGGAATCGTTTGCAGCGATTTGAAAAAAAACAACAGGTAAAGTTCAGCAAGTCAGTTGCATTGAGGGGAGGCGAAGTGTTCGTGTGTGGAGAGAGGGGAAGGGTAGTATGTGGCCATGAATCATAGATAATCATAGCCTTTGGGCCGGTGATATAGACATATATTCTAGAGGAAGACACCATGAACATAGCAGAGTGTGTTTGCTGCGCAGACGGAAATGGTTGGGTTATGTTGAATTTAAAAGTTCAATGGTCCACGTCTAGACCAATGCCATATGCTCGGATCCTGCCAATGGCTAAACCTGACCAACCACTTACAGGCTTTCTCAGTAGGAATGATTCCCTGTATCCGGCATATGGGCAGCTCACGCGCCGTATGGCAGTGTGTCTCCCCTAAATTTGGGTAATTACCGTCGCATTCTCCAGTGGATTGCTGCGCTTTGACGACGAGCAGGACGAGGTCCATACTGACACTGTTCAGAAGGGCCAGGTCACCTTAGAGAAAAGTGCTAATTTCTGATACAGGGTGTCTTCCTAAAGGTTAAACCTTGACCAGAATAGAAAAGAACTGGGATACCTGGTCAATCTTCCCTATGGTCAAATCCCCGCAACTGGTGAATATATATATATATATATATGTTGTTGTTCCCCAGGTGTCGAGTGTCGAATCAGCAAATCAACGAGAATGTGCTTTGACTGGATGCCTGGGTGCTCACGTCCACCTCGGGTTTTTTTCTTCGCTTCTCACGTCAACAACAGCACCGTTCTGGTGAGACTCCTGGCTGGCAGAGACTCCTTGGCTCAGGGCAGAGTCCCCCCCCAAAGACAGCATGGACTGTAGCAGTAGCAACCGATGCCCTGACACTCCATGGGACTGGAATATATGACTACATGGATCATCATGGATCCCTTGGAAAACCACTCCACTATACTTCAACTGATCACTATACTCCCTGGAATATATACCACCCCACTATAGGTCGTGTTTGAAGATGGCAGATAGTACTCCATGTACTCGAACTGATCTAACTGGTGATCATTCGCCACTGACTGGATCTGGCGAGGAGCTGTGGTCCCTGGTCACTGGTTCTTTTGGCTTAAGGGAGGTGAAAACACCATCCTGTCGATGTGTTGCATGCAATAAAATCCCTAAGTACTAAGGATCCTACAAAAAAACTCGCCATAGGGGTACACAAACAGCCTCCCAAAAAGGGGGGGCTTCTACTCACCCTCAACATCCTGTCTTATTTGAGGGTGCGGATTAAAACAATTGCGCAACAAACAGACTGGGAACCCTGTCGACAAGTGGGCGCGGGCCCGAACCTGGCCAGCGTTCCGCAGTCTGAGTCTGAGGCCTCCAACTACATCACCAAGATCAAAACAGCGCGCGGAAGCCCGAAAACACCGGCCGGAAGTCGCTAAGTTCTGCCCACCGGCGAAGAAATGAGATGCTTTTTGGACGTGCCTCGAGATGGATCCTTCTCTCCTTACCCCCAAGAGATCAGGGGGATTGGAACATTATATACCTATATTGAGCCTTAAAACATCTTAAAACATCCTACAAACCCACCCATGATGGGCCAAGCTATTCTTGGCATCTCTTCCAGTCCCATCCGATGGTTCTTTCCTTACCGGACCGAGCGCGCTGACCGCTCCGAGCATCTCAGCATCGCTCGCACGTGTTCAGGAGCGGTCAAGGTTTTCGGTGAAGGAAGAAAAGAGGACTGAAAAGGACCGTGAGTGAGGTGGACCCCTTGGAAAACCCCTCCACTATAGGTCATTGTGAAAATGGCAGGCCATGTACTTCAACTGATCTGACTGGTGATCATTCGCCACTTTTGTCACGAGATCTGGCGAGGAGTCTGTGGTCTGTTTTTGGGGGAGGTGTTTTCACACCATGCCAGGAGTAACATGGAGTTGGGTGGCTTGGCTCGTCCCATCCAGGGGCCGTGGATGTGACAGGTTGTCCCCCGACTTCCTCCGTTCGTTCGGCACGCTGACATGTGACTTTGGGTGGCAGATCTGCCTTTTCTTCCCCTACACCTCCAGTCGTACCTCCTCAGGTTCGGTATGACTGGACCCGACCATGGCACCCACCCTAAGCGTCCCACCTTCGAAACGAAGGTACGACTGGAGGCCTTGCGTTCTGAATGTGCCGTTTTTTCAACAAAGTCCTGCCCATCTGGTGTAGATTGGAAGATCCAGGAGTGAAAACCTCATCGATTTGCCGGGATCTGGAATGTAAGGCAGATTAGATGGCTGTGAGTCAAACCTCACCCCGCAAACCGTGATTTCCGTTGACATGGTGATGAGAAGTTACGAGGTCAGAAACCAGCAGGCATATTGCACCAAGGTGCTGGGAAGAAAACACCAAGACCATCCAAGACCCCTGTTACGTGTCTCCTGTCTGTCTTCCTGTTCCAATGTCTTGCATGCAGATGCCATGCAGATGCCCCATGTCTTGCGATGCTCATAACTCCATGGCTGTTCAGAACACCACTTAGGTGGCTTAGGACAAACAAATGACTCAGATGTCTCAGAGCCAAACAAGTACTATTAAAATCATTTGAAAGAATACTAGTGGCTCCTTCCTGTACCTGTGCACCTTGCGTCATCCATTCCGGTCTTCATCGTATTCTTGAGGAACACCGTGTTCTTCCAATACGTGCACGAGCCGTACCGCAATGTGGACGTCGAGGCGTGTGCGTTTCATCGCGCCGTGTTTCACCCACTCGGAAGGCATTGGTTTTTGTGGGGGTCTTGGAGGGCAGCGTCAGTGGGTTCTTCCATGATCTCCCTGGGGATCCACTGCCACCGGTGGTCGTCACCTTTTTCGTCTGTCAGATCCAAGAGGCACAGAGTGTTCTCAACCGTCTAGACTTACTCCTGCCTCAGGATCCACTGGCACCTTCTCTGGCAGGTGTCTCCTGGACCCTCCTGAGTGTCTCCGTCCGCTCTCCCTGGATGGGGCAGTGGATCCAGACGGGTCTTGTCATGCTCTGAGAGAGGTTGGCCCACTGAAGACTGAAAGGTGCAGTGGTTCGAACCAGGATTGGTTGCGGCCACCTTGTTGTGGTTGTTGTTGATTAGCATCTTGAGTAGGTTGGACCGTTGGACCCATGTGTTTGCCTTCAATAACACAATCTCGACCATAGATACGGAGGCCTCCAGGATTGAGGGCCCCATCAGCTTTGGTGAATGTAGATGAATGTAATTAATTGAATGTAGCTGAGGTCTCTCCAAAGTACCCTGGGCGCTCAGTGCACAACCACCGTGGAGGGTTCTTTTCTTTGACCTCACATGTCCAAAACCTGTTCCTCACACCAAAACCCTGGCCTCTGAAGAAATCCCAAGTCCATTTCCAAAAGTAGGGGCCAGATTCAAACGGAGTCAAATTTGTAGGTCCCTGAGGTTTGGGCTGCTTCAACACGTCAAGGTGGATTAATTGTTTGAGAATCTGCACTCGCGGCACCAAATTCCCAAGGCTATTCATTGGTCTGAAAAAACTGATGCGCGTGTCTTCATCTCTGCAGTGTTGACGTTGGACAAGGCGTTCACAACGGTGAAGATGCCTTGATGTTGTGCAGTTCTTTTTAGCCTACAGGCCTTTGCTTGGTGAGTCTTTAATGTCGAGCCCCTCAGAACAGAAGTTAAGCTTCACGTAGCAGCTTCTTCAAGGTGCTCAAGTGGCAACATTCTCTTTCGATCGAATCAAGATTGCTTTACCTGGAATCGACCAGAATTCATGAATGAACCTGGTTGCTGCGCAGAGCTCGCTCACCTTGCAGCGCGCTCGCTGCGAGAGGTTGACTATATCGATGATGATGCATCTCGCTTGCAAAATGTTGGAAGGGTGGGCACCCACTGAAGTTGAATGTATCGCATGCTGGAAGTTCTGGAGCCTGGGAAGATGCTTCCGATCCCATTGTTTGTTGACCGCTGTTCGTGACCTGCACGCGGTTCACCGTGAGGACCTAGACCTAACTCACTGTGTGTTTGTGTTTTTTTTGGCTTTTGTTGCTCAGCAATCGGTCACATGCAAAACTTGTTGTGTTCCTTGGAGCTTGATCACCGAGGCGGCCTCAGATTGAAACATGATGAAAGGTCAAAATGTTCTTTTGTTCGTAGTTGGTTTTTGTTTGTGTTGTTTCGCTGCATGGATGGTTCGTTTACAAACAACAACCGTCCGGACCTGGGGATGTTTTGGCCGAAATGATCGATCTTAAACATTTTGCACAAATCGATTTCGTCGATCGAACCACACAGTGCAGTTGAAACATCCCAACAGATTTTTCTGGCACATGAGTTGTGCCAGTTGTTTGTAATTGATTTGATTCATGTATTGATTTGATTTGTGATTGATTTGATTTGGTGGTATTTTCGGGTCACTGTGGATCTACCACTGCTGATTCGGGTCGACGCCCGCGGATCGATGAGGCAGGGACCGCCTCGAGTTTGCTGCTGAGTGAGTCGTGGCTTGACACCTGACACGGCCCAGTGCTTCCACTTCGACGTCTAAGCTACACCATCCAAGTGGCTGCTTGGGATCCTTACGAACCAGGTGGCTGCTTAGGATCCTCTGGGTTTTGACACGACCCGTCTGGGACTGGCAGGACAGACCGAGTTTCACGGCCAGGGGTGGTTGTGCCAGGGGGGTCTGTCTGGGGCGGCAGTCCGTCCTATAGCAGTCCCAGATGGCGGTTGTGTCTGTGGATGGTGGAAAGCGGATGTTTTGACCCTCCCCGATGTCGTGAAACGCCAGCTCGTGCGGGTCGGGTGGATCAACTTGAGGACCAAGACTCAAGCTGAGGAGGGAACTGTTCGAGGATATTTGGAGCCATTGGAACATGTCAGGATGTTTTTTTTTTCATGGATTCACATCACAGGACCCCCAAGCACCAGGTGATTTCGGTTTTGCCCCAGAACCAGATGGTCGAGAGCCAATGGATGTTTATATATATATATATGGTTTTACACTACACAACCAGGTCGTGCTCATTGATGTTTTTTTCAACTCAAGGGAGGGCACGCACGTGCAAGTTGTTGTTATCCAACTTGAAGGGCTGATTGCAATTCTGGAGGGATCGACATCGAAAAAACACATATCATGAAATATCCATTCCCTATGGATCCAAGTACCCTCTGAGAAGGGGTTTGGAGGGTCCAAGTACCTTTTGAGGAGGTACTTGGATCCCTAGGGATTGGATTTGGATGGATTTGGCACCCTTTCTGGTGAGATTCTGGCGGGCCTTGTATACTTTGGGTCTGTCTTATTACTACCTGTGACAGTCAGTAAACAATTATCACTATTTTTGAACGACGCCTGCAACCCAACCATAATCGTAATCTTTTGTTACAGGGAATAATAGGATAGGATAGACTGCATGTCTTTGCATGAAGTACGAATTCTCTGCAGTTTTACCACTTCCATGGAACGTGGTCATTGGTATGAAGGGCAGAAACCAATAGGAAGTCAGAGCACGTCCTGCTAATTTTGACATCCGTCCACGATGAACAATGGGGTTAGTGATCAGACCTACTACTTCAACTTGGTGTTCAGATACTGAACAGAAACCTCAAGCTTTGGCCAGGGAGGTGCTTATAGGCATCCATCACTCCATCCATCGGATGCCGCTCCGTGCGTTCCAGTCATACAGGTCCAGTCAGCGACCCTATGAATCCACAGACCTTCCTAAATCTTGGACTCTGAAAACCACGGGTGCAGATAGAGGAATACAATCTTCCAGCATGGCTTTTGTTGGGTTTTAGGGTACGGTTTTTGCCCAACACACTCCTTGATGATTCATCCTGGAGTTGATAGAAAATAGAATTTCTTCACATATTAAGAACCAATCCGACCCCAAAAAACGACCAGTTTCCGACCCGTTGGCCTGACCCGTTGGCCTCGTTGTACCGATGACCCACACTCGTGGACGACCCAGCGGCGACTGCGGCGACAGCTACGCGCGACTCCGTTTCAGCAACGGTTTCGGTTCGTTCTCACAAGCATACCACATATCCCAGACACTCCATGTATGCCAGGTGGTCAGGTTGTCAGATATGGTCAGATCATACCCAGACACGACCCGTCTGGGACTGCCAGTCCGGACTGCCGCCCCAGAAAGACCCCTCTGGCACCACCACCCCTGGCCTGATCGGCAGTCCTATGGCATACCAGGACCCGACAGGATGGGGTGCCCTGTCTGGAAGCCGAACGGCCGGTAGTGTGGGGTAGTCCAGCCAGGACACCCCGACAGGAGGGTCCTGGTATATGCATGCATACCGCATACCTTCATGCATCACTGTGCACTTCCAGATGATATACATCACTTCGTGATTAATCACGTGTTGCACACCTTGGATTTCGACGTTTCATTGTATCTCCCAGAACCACTGCCCCTCCAGACACACCTCACGATGTTGGTGATGTACTATTTCGTTCTGACATAAGACACGAATTTCCTCCTTAGCTACAACATGCTACAACTCCAACATAGCGAAGGAACAACGCCATCCACACCATGAGGCCCTACAACATCTACTGCTTCGCCGAAGATGCCCGGGGACGAAGAAACACTCCCGAAAAGCGGCAGTCATGTCGACCGTTGATTCATAAAGCGGTGGGGCCTCGAGGGTCAACATTTAAATCAATGGTTTTATCGTTTGACATAGTGCCCTTGACTTGTTTGTAAAAGTAACACTTATTTAGATCAAGCCGGTCTTGGGTAGAAACAGTTTGCCACTCTACCCCTTGAGATGCTCGGAGAGAACCGTGCACAGAGGAGATTCTCCGGCTTTGATGGTTTTCGACTTCGGGTGGCAAGAGGAAGAGTTTCCCGCTTCAACCAGCAGTTGTTGCAGTCGTTGATTGAGATTCGATGCTCATGATTCAACCATTGTGCCGCACAGCACAGTGGTTTGCCATGTTTTCACTCACAGAAACTTGGTGATGATACTCCTTCTACTTGCATGTAACAGGGCCGCCTAAGAGAATCAGATGGATCGAATGATCATCCGTACTGAAAGTGCATCAAAGTGCTGCTGCCACCCAGCTGTGGCACCCCGGCGAACAGAATCGGTCATGTTCAGGCGCCAGGTTCGGTCATTTCCTACGAAGAAAACGGGACTCCCAAAGGCTCACGGACTGAAGAACCTTGCTGGCGCAATCCTACCAAGACCATCCATTCCCGTTCGCGCTCCAGGAGCATGACCTCCGAAACGGTAGGACTAGGACTGGACCCGAACATGGCACCCCCCTGCCCCCGTCGTCCCACCAAACCCAACACGAAGGCACTTCTGGAGCCCTTTGTATGCTTCTCTTGCCTGGACCAAGCTGTTTTTCCGCATCCCTACACTTGTCCCGAAAAACACCCAGGCTGGGACCCCCAGGCTGGGATCACCCCCCCTAGCCGGCTGACCTTGGCAACCTCCTGCGACCCGGCGACTCGAGGACTGGAGCTTCCAAACGACCCTCTCAGGCCGGTTCCGCGGACCGCGGTGCCCCGACCGCGGAACCGACGCGGAACCCGCCGAACTTCCGTGTCGAAGGTCTCGCATCGTCGTGGGAAGAGTTGGAGACGCTTGAGACGCTTGAGACGCTGAAGAAGGAGCTGATACCTAGAACCTCATTAGACAAGAAGAAGAAGCCTCTAGAAGAGGTTCGAGGAATTTTGCATCTGGCATGGCATGTGAGCCATGCCAGAAAGCCTTTGGAAGTTTGCAAACTCAGTCATGATCTTGTATGATCTTGTCATATTTAAATCTTTGTCATAAGAGCTGAGGGCTGGGTGGGTAATTATATGGCAAACCCTGCGTCGTGCGTAAGCTTTTCAGCTTTGAGCTTAGCTTCGAGTATTCTGCTCGTACTTTACGGTGGTCCCTTCAGGTCAGTCACTGAAAGCCAGTGAGACTCGCGACGACATAAACATCCTCTTCGTTGAAGACCAGTGAAGCATGGACCAAATGTAACTATTTCGAGAGAATCCCCAGAGAATCACGTCTGAATCAAAACAACAAGCTCATCCCAACTTCGACGAAAGAAACCCACTATGAAGGACCCACACGCCGAACATGGTGGACTGCATCCTGCCCCTGTCTTTCTCCCTTGAGGTTTTATGATGTTTTATGTTTGTTTTTTTCTTTTTCGGGTGGAAGGGGAGGGTGAGAACATCTACACCAGAAGCATACAAGAGAATGACCATTTTTCTCAGCAATAGATGGCAATTGAATGGAATAGACAGATGTATCCAGTATATTCCACTGGTGACTCAGTGACTTCCACTGACCGAACTTCGGTGCATGCGAACGTCCGGCTTTGTGCCAGTCGATAAGTCGCCCAATTGGCTCGCTGCCAACGTGCCGACGCCCAACATGACCGTGGGCCGGGATGCCTCAGTCAGTTCGGTGAGTGGGCAGAAGCAGCGCAAGACAGTCATGAGAAAGATATGAGAAGCAGGATGAAGCAGGTATAGAATTGGATGTCTTTTGTTTGGCTCTGCCGTGCAGGGAGCGCTGTACAGCTTTTTGGACACATCGGTTTGGTCCTTCATGCATTCTTCCTCCATTTCTTGGACTGAATCTTGAGCCACACACTCAGATATTCTGGTGCAAGGCCAGGATTGCATCCCTGTTGCTTTGGGTCAACATTTAAAGTTAGCTGTTGTTTGGTAGGATCGCATATGATTACAAGGAAAAGCCACTACCAGTTGCCAGAAATAGCATGAAAGATAGTATCAGCACCATTAAGTTTCATAGCATTAGCACCTAATCCGCAGTGATGCATGGCAGGACGCCGTGATCTCAACACGCCGAGCTTGGTTTCCTCCGGCTGGATCCACTTCTCGCGTACGTCGCTCGCTATGCATACTATGCGTAGCTCGCTGTTCCATCCCCATCCTCATGCCAGAACCAAACCTAACGGGCCTTCCGCTCCCTTCGTCTCCACCCGCCACGCTTCGCTCCTTCCGTTCGAACGACGAACTCGTGCCTTGCAAAGGCAATGGAAACGAAGTGAGCTTCATCGCAGTGGATGCCTTCATGGCCTCGGTGGGCCAGGTGCCGTTGGGGGACGGACCGCTGGGGATGGGTCACCAACCACTTCCGGATTTCCAGGGGTTCCACCTTACCACATCGGGTGACCCGTACCACATCGGTGGCCCCGTCACTTCTCCCATGTGACCCGTACGCACGGTGTTCGGCGCAAAAAAACGGCCACGTTGCCGCGCGCGCGTTAGACGAGACGAACGCCGCGCGACGTTGTTCGGAGCAGCGCGTTGTTCCTCGTGGTGTTCGGAGCGCCGCTTGGATCACAGGTGATCACCTTGGATCTGACTCCTCCGACCATCAACCCGGCTCGGGGCGCCCAGAGTGCAAAGAAACAGGCTGAAAAGGCACAGAGAGGGAACCATAGAGGGGCCTTTTGACATATTTTTTGATTAACTTAGACAACCCATATAGTAGGTATATACAACCCGCTCCAAGTCGGACATCATTGAAGGGAACAGTCCAGAAGTCTGTTTTTTGCGACTTCTGAGTAGCTTTGCACCTTCTCCAGCACCACCGGATGGTCAACCAATGCTAGTGGGTGTCTAGGAGAGTCTAAACGATTTCGGTTGGTGCTGGCTTATGAGATCTTATGATGGGATGGTATGAGATCTTATGCTGGGATGGAGGGGGTTGTAAGTTTGAACAAAGGGAAGGAGCCAGGAAAACCTCTGGCTGCGGGAGGCTCACAATGGACGTCCATGCCCTATGGGTGAATCCCCTAAACTGGGCTCAGCTGGTCCAATCCATTTGTCCACATCTTGGGCTTTGCGCTAGGGTCCACCCAATAGGATTCTTGACCCACCATTGATTTTACTATAGCCTTTATCAAGCTACTTCTATCCCAGACGCGACCCACGGGACTGGCCTATGAAATCCGATCAGGCCAGCGGCCAGGGGTGGTGCCAGAGTCCATGGGGCTAAGCACTATATTCCAGTCCCATGCAGTGTTTGGGCTTTTGTTGTTGTTTTTTTTTGTTTAATAGACCTGCTGCAGCTATTATTGGAAGTGTTGATTGGTTTTGCTTCCATTGTTAATTGGAGTGGTTCAGTCTTATATATCGTTCTTAAGACTGGACGATCTCGATCTGGGTCTACATCTTCACGAGTCCCTCACCGCCGACAGATCACCCTCAGCAGCGACGAGACCAACATCAACGTCACTGTCAGGCGCCAACGGCATGGGTAGCGGGGGACGGTGCGGTTGCCGCGCCGCGAGACAGATGCGTCGCTGGAGCATGTGACTGAACTTTGTTTGACATAATATGAGCCCTGACAGGCAACGGAAAGTGTGATTGCCCGCGACTGAAGTGCCTGACATCTGCCACATCTCCAAACCCGGATCCACATACCAAACCATCCAAACCTAGGTACCGGTGATGTGAGTGATGTGTTACTTCGCTGCTACGGCGCCAAGTACCAAACGTCGGGTCCTGGCTTCCCATACCTCGGTACGGATCCGTACAGATCCATCGGGTGGGTGTTTGGCAAAGCCAGACACCACGGAGAAAGGAGGTGAGAACAGAACACACCCGGTCCGGATTTTTGTTGGAGTCCAGTTAACCGGCTTGGTTCCAACTGTTTTTTTCTTTTGATGTAATTAGTTGCTTAATGATTGGTGTACAAACTACATGCACAAACGTCCATGGAGTGTTTTCCTCCTTTCTTGAGGTGCATCTACTACATATGTCCCTCCATGTTGTAAGATTGTCATTATAAAGCATCAACCATCCAGGTGTCAATTTCATCAAAGCATCCACCAGGTCGGCCGCATCCGCATCAACGATCCAGGAGAGTCTTCTATCCCAGTCCGACCCAGTGAAACATCAACCAGGTCATGCACATCCGCCCCATCGGTTCAATCGTTCAGATCGGATGCTGCCCAGTCTGACACCACACGACCACGGCACTTCTGTCCAGTCTGACTCAGGTCCGTCAAAAACCAGGCGAGTTCCTGACTCACCTCCCTTTTGGTGCTGACTTCTTAGTTCCCAACCTCCAGTATTTCAGGCTCCTCAGCTCCCAACCTCAGCCTTGGCTTCCCTAGCCGGTCTCGCGTAGCCGGTCTCGCCCTCGCGGTGCCGTCGCTCAGTTTGGACGAGACGGGGACGGTCCGGGTCGCCAGAAGGGGTCGGTCGCCGGCGCAAACAGCTGCAGTGATCGGCACTCCGCGCGGGGCATGGGATATCCGGTTGAGAGACCAGTTGGTTTTGTTGGAAGATTCAAGGCCTTTGAGTTGTGGGGTTTGGGGATCATGGTTTGTTGGATCGAATTTAGAAGTGGTTGATGTCCATTTCTATATACGTTTGGGGAGCCCAGGGCTCCAACTACATCCTGAGAAGCTGTTTGAGTGGAGGGCCAGTCCCATGCATGTGCATTTAGTGTTTGGGACTTGCGGCAGCACACCCAAACAACAGCGGTGACCATTCGAGACTGAGAAACAAGAGATTTGCTTCTTGGAAGACGACCGTGAGAATCTTGTACACCTCATGAATGATTCGCTATGGATGGATGAAAACTTCCCCAAGACCAGTCTTCGTGAGCCCAATCAATAGAGAAGCTGTGCTGTTTCTGTTTCTCGACCGACCCCAGCATGTGTTTTTCGGATTTTTCGGTGTGATCGCTCAAACTGCCTATAGACTCCAATCCAACCCAGATCGTTGGATGTTGCAACCGACGCTCGCTCTGCAGCGCGCCCAACGCTGCCAGGTTTGGTGTCAAGCGGTGCGGAAGGACTTCAATCCACCCACGATCCTCGAGATCTTGGCCCTTCGGCACCAGCGGCAGCGACGATGTTCCGCGCGGGTTGCGGTCACAAGGGGTGAGACACGATGCGTAGCGGGCGCAAACCCCAAAAGCTCGTGTCCCTCCCGCGTGGAAGCGCAAATAGAACAGGGATGCGCACAGAGGGGCACATGGGGACACAGTGTTGTTGCAGAGTCTTCGCAGATCCAACGGGCACCGTGTTGTCATTCATAGCACCCCTGCTGACCCTGGCGCCTAATCAATCAAAGTGTTTGCAATCACTCTCTCAGAGGGTGGATCCACAGGGTCCGGGATGACCAATCAATTCCTTGTCATGGATTTGCTGGAGCATGCTGGAACATGGATTTTGCTCCCCCATGCCAGCATACCCCCAGAGTGCACACATGCAGGAGTTCACATGAACACCTACTGGTCCTTCTCAACTGGTCCAGCTTGTTTGGATGGCACCATAGCAGCCGACCACCCGGACCTTCAGATGTTACCTCGGGGAACCGTCGGTGGGTTCCGGAACCCAGGACACCAACTACTACAGTGGTGACCTCAGTTTGGGTGGGAAACGACTTGGCAATCTAACCCATAGGGATCCAGTTGGCATCCCGGATTTGGACCCGAGAAAAGCTGAAATCACAGCTTTTCCGGGTTTGATGTTGTTGGGGTTTTGACATTTGGAGGATGTTCTCGGGCAACCGTATCAAGTCGCCTTCTTTTTTATCTTGTTTCGCCGCCGCGTTTTGATCTTCCGTTGGAGAATTGACCAGAACGTTTGACCTGGTCTGGTAGTTAGTGCCAAACCATGTCAAACCCTTAGAAAACAAAAAATCCTGGTTGTTTGCTTTTCAGGCCACTCAAACTACCTATAGGTGGACCAGGAATCGGGCTTAGACATCCCAAGGCGACGGAACTGTGGACCGTTTGACATCAGCCGCCCTGGCTGTTTCTCGGTCATTTTTTTTGCATGGAACCTGAATGACCTCTATTTTGGAACACCAACCACCCAAAAAATATGGCCTTTTCCTATCAAAACAGGGGTCAGTTGGGTTCCAGGTATATATAGATATACCAGGACACCCTAAGGGGGTGTCTATTGATAGCCCCTTAGAGGTGATTCGGGGTGTCCATTCACCACCCCGACTGTGGGTCCTAGGTGTGTATTGGAATCAGTTGACCTCCGTGGGATTTTATTGGAAGGAAGATAGACCATAACCCATTGGTGGAGGTTGCCCCTAAGAGGGGAAACCCATATGCCGCTCTTCAGACGGGTCGTGTTTAGACATGCTCAACGTATAGCTCCTGGCGCCAGACCTTCACAGTTTGGGCAAGTGCGGTGCGATCAGGTGTGTGCGGAGCAACGCACGACACATGCAGTTCAGCATGCAGCGGAGATTGTTTTTTTGTGCTTTTGATTCTGCTTTTGACTCTGCACATGCTGAAAATGCAACGTTTGTTTTTTTTGATGCCACGCAGTGCATGTTTACTTTTTCTTGCATCGGGGTTTGATGAACTGATGAACCTTAAACGATGTGGTTGGCAGGTGAGGCCCTGTTGTACTATGGACGCTACGTTGTTTTGTTTATCCCCTTTATGATATATTTGTGTGTTTTCCTCCTCCTCCTCCTCCTCCTCGTCTTCTTCTTCTTCTTCTTGTTCTTCTTGTTCTTCGTGTTTGAAATGTATATCTTAATATCTTGTGTCTGTCAAGTTCCAAAGCAGCACATCTCGGCCCTGCAGCATGGCCGGTAAAAAAGCCCCAACTCCACGACTCCGTGGAATCCAATCGCCGAAAGAACTTCAGGTCACTATAGCGTGCGGAAAGCCCAGTGAGGGACTGCCAGGGACTGGGCACCGAACTGGCAACCTTGTTGTGCGGTATTCACCCGTTTGGAACAATTGTGAACATATTATTGGTATGAATATTACTATGAACAAAGGTCAACCTGTGTTTTTCTCAAAGGGAAACTCTGGGAGTATACATCCTTTTTCGAGGGCCTTTTCAGGCACCAGTCCCGACGACCTCGCCCTCGGCCGTCCAGCCCGGTAGGAACGGGGTTGGAACGAGAACCGCGCTGCACGAATGGGCGACGTGATGAAGCGACCATCGAACCGCAGCTGGAAGGAAGGTTTTGATGGGTTCAGAGGGGTCGGCCGAACAGTTTCCTGTTTTCATGGCACATAGCTATAATGCACATGTTGTAGTTCCCAGCCCAGACACGATAAGATCATATGCTGAAAATCAAGGTTAATTGGATTCTTTCAGGAGGTTTCACCCCCCTGCCCTTCGATTCACCCACGTTCACCACGGCATGCCTCGTGGAAATTGGCCGGGGGGCGCACGTCCCGCAGGGCAGTGATACGACGGTGGAGATCACTGGCTATGACAAGCCCATCAACTATGAGCCCAACTATGTCGGGAAACCCAGTAGGTTCAGGCCGAGCACTCGGCACACCAAAAGAAGGAGTTACTGTCAGGCATTCCCATCCAACACATTGCTTTCATGAAGAATGACAAGCGAAGAACTGTCGACAGTCGTTGGAAACCGGAGACACCGCCCACTTTCCAGCAGGATGTGGTGTGACAGAGTAGAAGAAAGGTACCTTGTCACCCAGTTGACCATCTCTTTTCGTCAATTCCAAGCTTGCTTGGTGTCATTGATTGGTACCGCTTGCTTACCCCCAAAAGCTCCACACCGGTCGGCCGGTGGCTTGCGCGCCGCGAGCAACGCAGGAGCGACCCTTGGTGTTAGGCACAGACTACGACGTCGCGGACGCCCAGTCTGGGTGGAGACTGGCGGAGATCCATTGGAGGCCCAGTATACCCCGTTTGGGCTCCTGGCCCATATCCTCAGAAGGTGGTTGGACCTCCCTGGATTCATTTCCGATCTCCTTTTGGACTCAACAAAAACAGGTGGAGTTCGTTTTTTCGTGCTGTTCCAAAGAAACGGAATTTGGGCACCAGATTCCGTGTTTGTTTTCCTTTCCGGGTTTTGCCAGAATCTTGTTCTTATGGAAATGGCGATCTTGAGCTTGTCCTGCGCGGGTCCTTGGGCGCGTTGCCATTGTCATCCTTTGGGCATGTTCCACGAGGTCCAAGACGTGAACCGAAGCCCTGGACTTGATTGAAGCGCAGAAATCCAGGAGTTCGCAGCTTTCGCCCGAGTTCGCCTTCCAACAAGTTCAAGTTCAGCCCGAGTTCGCCAGCTGAGCCTCACCGACTAGTCCGCCACCCCGAGCACCGCTTTTGCTGACGAGATATCTGAAGCCTTCAGCATGACTCAGAAGGTGTAGAAGACCAACGATCACCTATTCCTGGGCTGGGGTGTCCAATGAAGACCCAAAGGTAGTGGCGTTATGTGTCGTTCATTGATGACCCCGGCGACATCGGACAGAATGACCAGCGCCGGCGCCATAGGCTGCCATAGGCTGGCATGACGGCATGACCCATATTCGACTTGCAGACATATCTCCAGCCCGGATCCAACAGCCGAGTGGGTTTCTCCGTCACACTGCAGTACAGGCCATGTGCGGTGCATGGTGGGTTCATGTTTATCTTCAACCTTCACTTGAGATCATTGATCCCACGGACACACGTAATTAAACCACCAACCAGATATGTTTCAAAGTTCACACCTTCCCGCTGTGCGGCCAAACAAGACATCATTCCAACGCCGACATCATTCCAAGACGCTGTGCGTTGCGTAAGCAGAACCGCACGGCACGTGTTGTCCTCTTCACTGAGTACAAAGATGCTCGGAATGTCGTGGACGGCGTGTCCAGCAGCAATGGCGAGATCAGCAGCCTTAGTGCCAAGAGGACCTTGCTTTGCAACATGTTTAGACACATGGCAAGGTAGAAACCATGCAGTTGCCTTAGAAACCACCTGAAGTCCAGGACCAGTGACGGAACCTGATATCCCAGGATTTTCAGTCATTCAAACAGGCCCATAGATCGAAGAGGTCACAGACAGAGACTCCAAAGAGGTCACGAACTTCCTGGCTCTCGCGGTATCATTATATATATATAATATATTCTCGCTTTTTTCACAAGTTTAAGCCAATGACTTTTCAGAGTCTCTGGCACCCACTTCCACACGGCGCGGAGAGACCGCGCGGTCTCCGCACTCGATCCAGGACCGCTGCGTGGTCACCGGGCCGCCTTCACCCGCCGCGCCCGCCTTCGGCCGCTGCGTGCCGCGTTTGCGGCGGCCAGCGCGGCCGCGACGACGAGGGCGGCGACGAAGCGGATGCAAGGCGAAGGGCCCGGTGGGGTTTGCATCGGGTGGTTTTGGGTGATGCAGATAGTAGTGTCATTAGGGGCGAAACCAGCCAGGTGACCCCGACAGGAAGGTGCTGGTAGACACTTGTTGAAGAAGCCTCCCCTGAAGTGGCTTTGACAAGTTTTTTCCTGCATGTTTGGTCAGTGCACTTGTAGATTGATTGTGTAGCTGCCATGGCTGCTTTGTCCAAAGAACATCCACCAGGTCATGGTTTTCCTCATGGTGTTTCTTTGGTAGAGATGAGTCCTAACGTTGATGACATGCCAATTGCATGGCTCTTGGCTGGTGCGCTTGTCCCACATATCCGAATTGATTCCTGACCCCACAATCCAACTCCCAGCAAGTACCTTAGTGCCTTTTGCAGAGCACGAGGCTCGGGCAAGGTCCGGACTTCAGTTGTGGCAGATGAGCTCATATCAGTGCAACGGTGTCACGCTGAGCTCATATTGAAGCGCTTCCTTTTTTGTGTTAGTCCATCGAACTATTGGAATCACACTGCACACCTAAGATCCGCAGAACATGTCGAAATTCAATCCTGGTGGTTCCAGTGGTTTCCTCCTCTTGAACCAAAAAAAAGGTACTCCTGGCCCACAAGGTTCAGGTAGAAACACAGTTTTTTTCTGGCAAGCACCCACCACACACCAGCCCAAACCAGTGACTTTCCATGCATATGTGTAGCGATGGCGTCCAACCTAGTAGCGATGGCCTCCATCCTAGTAGCAATGGCCTCCAACCTACAATGGTTTCAGAGTAGATGGCACTGGCACCCCTACATGTCTTAGACAGATGGGGGTCCATATAAACCACCTCTTGGGGTCTGTGCCATCTACTCTCGATCCACTGTACTCAGGCCTTCTGCGGCGCATCGCCCAGTGCTCGGATGGTGTGGCACTGTTGCCGAACGCCAGGTGAGCGGGGAGTTGAGGGCGGAGTGAGCACGGAGGAGGGCGCTCAGTGCAGGTCTCAAAAACCTTTTTTTTGGAGGGTTCGGAGGTGGTACATCAGGCATTCGAAAGGATAGATAGGCTGTGGATATGTCCAGGACTTCAACATGAAATATTCTGAAATATGTTAGACTTCGATTTCATCACCCTTAACTCTCACAAACAAAAATGAGCTACATCCTCACGAAATACCCAGAAGTGTGGTCAAGGAAATCCTTTAGAAAGGACAGACAAGGAAGCTGCTTTTTCACAAGGAAACAAGTAGACACAGACAGGGTCAAACAGGAAGTCCTTTAGAGAGCCCTCGCAAGTTCCGGTTCCGGGAAGTGTAAATTGAATATTGTTACTGTTGGCAGGTCAGGGGCAGTTAAGCAAAATTGACTGAACTGGGATAACTCGATTGGCCTTACTTGCCAGTGAAAGAGGACATGGTCTGATGGTCAATTTGTGTAGCCTGAGCAGTCGCAATTTGGAGGAACAGACAGATGGAAACCAGAACAAACCAGTTTGGGTATACTGCGAGGTATTCCTCGCCGCAATGCAGCTTAAACCATGTCTCCCCTCGGAGCTTGGTTCATTTGTTTTCCTGTGGCCTTGATTCTGACCATGGCTCAAGCCGGCATCCTTGCTTCTGAATCTCAATGATGCAGGTCACGGCTTTGTCCGGGACAACAGTTGCCCAGCTTGATCAGGATGAGTTCCTTCACATGGTGGAAAGTGGAAAATCCATTCGAGATCTAAAGCAACTCCTCTCCGCTCAGGTTGGGTGCTCCAGGTTTCAGCAAAGACTCTTCAGTGACGAAATCGAACTTCTGGATGACATGCCTTTGAGGCCACTACCGACTGTACTGCTGGTAATTCTGCCTTTCTGTGTTTCTGATGAGATTGCGGAGGAAGAACTACTACGCAGCTGCAAAGAAAATAACATTATTGCGCTTGAAAGACTGCTTCAAAAGCCGCTGGACCCAAATGGAGGAGGTTTGTTTGTTGCAGCTAAGCGTGGCCACTTGGAAGTCGTGCGATTGTTGCTCGAAGCTGGAGCTCAAACTGACGCACATGCAGCAAACAGAAATGGGGCAACAGCTTTGATGATCGCAGCTGAGAATGGCCACTTGGATGTTATGCAATTGTTGCTCAAGGCTGGAGCCGACAAAGATTCAGCTACGGCTGGTGGGGCAACGGCTTTGATGCTTGCAGCTCAGAACGGCCACAGCGAAGTCGTACGAGTCTTGCTGGAAGCTGGCGCTGACAAAGAGGCAGCAACGACAGCTGAACCAGCTGGCCAAACTGCTTTGTTTGCTGCATCCCTGAACGGCCACTTGGAGGTTGTGCGTTTGTTGCTGGAAGCTGGAGCTGACAAAGATGCAGCTACGACAGACGGGCAAACTGCTTTGTTTGCTGCATCCTTGAACCACGACCCGGACGTTCTGCGCTTGCTATTGGAAGCCGGAGCTGGCAAAGATGCAGCCACGAGGGAAGAGCAAACAGCCTTGTTCGGCGGTGACTTGGACGTTCAAGACTTGTTGTCCAGACGCGGGTCGTTTACGGCCAAATGTTGTTCTGTTTCGTAGTGAGGTCCACGAAAGCGAAAGCGGTGCTCACATATCCGCGGATTGGCCAGCTTGGATCGGAAAAGTGTGGGTTTGGGATGAAGGTGGGAAGAAGCCATAGGGATCCAAGTCCAGCGGACGAAGGAGCATAGGATCCAGCCTCTTGGTTTCAGGTCTTGTGACAAGTCATTCAGAAGGCCTGATAGATGTGGTCCAAGAATTCCGCTTTCAGTTTGAGCAGATCGACATCGTGGAATGGAGTTGACATGAGTAGACTGACTTACTTCTCCGAGGATTTTCTAGAGCCGCAAAGAACAGGGACTGCGCAGCGTCCTTCTTGACTCGATACATCGATATACCCAGACACGACCCATGTCTGTCATATATGCCGATCAAGCCAGACGCCTCAAACTCAAACCACCACCCCAACTCATCGGATTTCATATGCCAGTTTGATGGAGTGATTGGGATATGTTTAAGGGATGTTGAACATCACAAATCAGAATTGAACTTTGTCTCAAGCGAAGGAACGCTCTCATGTGACCCTCATTATAAACCAACCATCCCAATCTTGGCCATGTGACGAGATCCCATAACCGACAGAACTGGGCAGAGAGGTTGAGGAGTATAAATACTTGCTGAGACCTGTTGTGAATCGCGTGCAGACTGCGCTTGCAATACTACAAAGCTTACAGAACACCACTTAAGAGGAGGAAACAGGTGCCCATGATCCACCAAAACCCTCACATCCGCCTGCTCAGCAACTGGTCCAATCACCCAAATCCTGCTGAAGAGAACGTCACCTCCCCCTAAGGGAGTCCAACCTCTACGACTCTACCCCCCCCCCCCAGGTTCCTCGTCATGCGCCGGTTCCACGCGACAAACGCCACGTGCGGTGCAGGCCTTTCCGCGTGGAGGGCGAAGCTTTGGGCCTGGCCTCTTGGGCGTTAGACCAGCGACCGGCCGACAACCGACCCTTTCGGGCGGAGCTGAGGTCCTCCGGAGCTGGGTCCTCCGTCCTTGTCATACTGAATGGTCAGATCCAAGACGTCATGCAGCGAGGAAAGAAGACAAATCTAGGATCAATTGCTGGGGGCTGTTGGATTTGTTTGAGGTCAAATCCACCCGTCTCCACCTAATTTCAACATCGATCTGCTGGTCTTGCTGGTCTCCACATAAAGAATCATATAGGCCAAGTTCGGGACCGACCTCTGGCCATCCAGGTCTTGCCTGAGGCGGCTGAGCAACTGAAACGCTTTCCAGAGGCGCTGACCCATCCTGCGGGGCAGTCTGGGCGGTTCTTTGAAGCTGGGGGGTTTCCAGCCAAAGGCCTTACAGTTTGATGGTGTTTGATGGTGTTTGGCGTTGAGGTTTCATCGTTCTTTTCCTAGCTTTCCACTGTGAACCATATTTGGTTCTTTGAAGTACATACTCAGTGTAACTGGTGCTTGAAAATGTGACGAACTTGGATTTGCTGGCTGGTTTGGAGGGTCACTTAGGCCTGAGAAGGTCAATGGCAGACTTAGATGCTTCGAAAAGGTTCGCGACTTGAAGAAGAAGTTCCTTTTGTATGGAGTAATTAGGCAGTTTCTGAATGAGCGACCTCATTCAAGTTGCATTTGCCCAATGACCGGAATGTACGAAACTATGAATGATCTAGGCCTGTACCAGCTGTCAATGCGTGCTGTGAAACAATGGAAGAAGGCCTCCCCTTAAGACCCAAGAACACTCTGGTAGGAAGATTCATCCGGCTGAAGGACACTCATGTTGAGGCTTGGGGCCACATGTGGGTGTAGGGAGGAAATGTGAAGGGCACTCTAAAAAAGGAAGAACAGCCTGACTAGTGGAGATAGAGCCTGGCTAGTGGAGATAGAGCCTGGCTAGTGGAGATAGAGCCTGGCTAGTAGAGCAGTAGAGCGCTTTAAGTCAATACACCATGGTGTGCAGCTGGCAACTGTTCCTTTCTGCCTTTCGATGAGTCCCGGTCAGGTCTTCCAGGTGCACCACCATGCCGTGGACTTGGTGGCAGGCGCGTGGCACGGCGTGGCGCGGGTGGCATACCATTCCCATGGGACTCCATGTGTATGCATCGGCATCAGAGATATGTGCATACATTTGTGACATTGACCCCTGAAATCAACCCAAAGATGTCGCATATGGGAGCTGGGATGGGGATGGCGATGGGGATGTCGCATCTAAGGGGCCTCCCTGACCCTGCGGGGTCTCCTTAACTAACAAAGCCTAACAAAGCCTCTGGAGTCCTCCCACCCGTCGAAAACCGTCTGACAAACACCGAGCACCCTCGCGCAGGTGACTCCCAAGAGACCCGCTCCCAGGTCCGGCCCAAAACGGTGCCGTCGCGTTGGGCTTCGGGACGCTTCGGGGGAACCAAAAATGGCTCGGAGACGAGTCAGGTGAACCCGGTCAGGTCGAAGTGCCGTGGAATACGAAGGATCGGGTCAGGTCAGGTCAGCTGGATCGTTTGAGCGGTGGCGACTCGGTGGCGACGGTTTGATGTGACAGGAGCTGTATATGTGTTGCAGGAGCTGTGTGATTCTCACTTGGGGTGGTGACATGTATATGCATGGCATGCGCATGGCATGTGTGTTATAATGTATTTTCTTCACTGCTGGGATGAGTTTCGTTTTCATCAGCAGGTCGTCGATACCACAAACTTGAGGTCAGCAGGTGCACGAACGTGTCAAGTTGGAGGTCACAAGACACTTTATAGAGGTTGATCAGCCGAAGCACACATCGAAGCAACCACGTCGATCTAAGGAAGTGTGACGATTTGCCGCGTTTGTTCGGTCCGTGTCAGGTCAGGTGGTGAAAAGTGATTTCTTCCACCAGTAGTCCCACTAAAGACCTCCCCAACAATCGTATCTTTGGGCGGAAGTTCATCATTTTGTGTACAAAGACCAACTTCAACCACCATTTCACAGGTACACCCTGCTAGTCTTAGGGTAAGCTTAAAGCCTGACAATTTGACATCATCACTTCAACCTTGACGAACCATCCATGTTTGCTTGACAAAAGTTCACCCTCATGTCAGTTGAGCTTTGTTGCGATCAACAACAATCCCAAATGGATCTTCCTCGATATGTCGGGGTGTCTCCCAGACACCAACAAACAAGACATCGGTGTGGATCCCAACTGTACCATTTTTGGTCTGACTGGAACTGCCGGTGACCCCTAGGGCTCCAGTCGTATCTCCTCAGGTTCGGTATGACTGGACCCTCCTGGCACCCACCCCAGTCCCACCTTCTCAGAAGGTACTTGGAGCCCTAGGGATTGTTAAAACAACTATAGTTTCATTTGCCCGGTTCCTGGGTGAATCTCCTGGCATGGGAAATCTTTTCCAGGATCAGTACCTGGATCTTCCAACTCTACAACGTGTTTGCCGAACTTAGTGCTGGCTTTTGGATGCAACTGCGGTAGACATGTTTGCACAGTTGGAGGATCCACATATGATCTACATATTTGGCGCTTGCGTCCCTCAATCAATCAGAAAACTGCTGGTGACCGTGGAAAACATCACGCTTGCCAGGCGGTCGCCTCGGTCTTGCAAGCGCTGCGAGAGGAGGATGGCGTTTTTGTTTGGCGATGGAGGATGGAGGTGCTCATAGGACGTGAAAGAAGTGGGACATCACATTAAACAAGAATAACAGAAACATATCAATAGCAGTATCAATAATTAATTTTACACACATACATTATTTTGTTGTTCTTGGTTGTTTCCCTCAGTTTGCATTTGGGTAGGATTTGGTTGAGTTGCTTGTGTCCTATGTGACTTGTTGGTTGATGGTCTTTTGTGGCAACCTGGTGGCCCAAAGCCCTGCGGTCGTTGACCGAGTTGTTCCTACAACCAGTGTTCATCCCCCAAACACCCCGCACTGGGAGTGCAATAGTTGCCAACTATTTGCGGTGCTATCTGGATGCTTCAATGGTCCATCAATGGTCCATGGATGGTTGGATCAAAAGTCCATGCACTCCAATCTCGGAAACCGCATCCTCCAGCTCCCAGAGAAGCATCTTCCAGCTTGCCTCACACCATAGCTGTGGAAAAAATGCTGAGTTTCCTCTTTGCATGGTGACTTGAAACCGCAATAGTGTTCTCCCTCCCCGTGGAAGTCTCCTGCAAGGTACAATGTACTACTGGTTTCCGATTTGCGTGGTTAGTTAGAAGTTATCCAATGAAGGGTACCGTATGTTTTCCTGAATGCCTACCCCAAGGCTCATTGGACCCTCAGTTCCTTCGGTATTCGGCTAGGTGTGGCCGAAACGCAGGGCCCGGTCATGGCCCAGGAGGCAGTGCCCATGCTGCGGGGCTGGCGTGATGAGGTTCGGAACATGGATGGGAAGCCCAAGGTGTGTAGGATAGAGAGGTCAGAGGTCCCTTGCTGCGGGGATCCACTGCCATCTTCTCAGGCTTGGTAGGCCTGGGCTTTCCAAACCTACATAAAGGAGTGTCCAATCACCGTAGCTCACCAGGTATTTGGATCCATAGGGGGTGAAGCTGTAATTAGTATTTTGTTGTGCCTTGGTATGTTGCCCTCAGACTTGACTGGAAGCCTAGTTCCATAGCAAACGTCACATCACTGAAAAAGCGGACCATGTCATAATATGTCTTTAACGTGGTCTTTCTGGCAACGGGCCAGTCTCAAAGACAGAGTTTGTTTTTCCATTGTCTTCTCTATATAATGGTAGCCTTCAGCGTTGCACAATATTGCACAGCCATGCTACTGTAGGAAGGCCAGAGGTTCTGTCTCGGCGATGCGGAAAATAACATATGGTTTTCTCTCTCCAACCCCAAAAGGCTCCCAGTCGTACCTCAGCTTCGGTATGACTGGACCCTCCAAATCCATTCAGGACCCCGCACCGAACCGATAGGAAGGTATACTTACGACTGGAGCCCAACGGTGAACTGCTCGGTGCGGCGGATCTTTCTTCGGTCGGAGCCAGATTATCACGGGAAAGCTTGATCCATCTCCAAGATCTCAAAAAACGATATAGGGATGTATACCAGGACACCCTAAGGGGCTTCTATTGATAGCCCCTTAGATGTTAAGGGGTGTCCAACCACCCCTTGTGGGTCCTGGTAGGTAAACTGTCTGACAAAAAAAAGTTCTCAGAATCATGCACCCCAAAGATCCCCAACTTCAGTACGGACGCAGCCTCACGACGGGGATATCTTGCGAGATGAGACACCAACAAAAACACGAGCTTCGGCGGTGTTCAACGAGGTGGTCGGTTCGGCGGTTCCGCGGCCCACGGTCGAGGCGTGGCCGGTGAAGGCTTCGTTCCACCAAGAGCCTCCACTGGTGATCGACGCTCGGAAGAGGTCCCGGTTTCCCGAAGAGGGGACGAAAGAGAGAGTCGATTAGGCCAAGCCAATGAAGGCCGTTTGGGCTCCAGGCGTACCTTTTTAGGTTCGGTATGACTGGACCCTCTAAGCCCTTCCCAGTCTCGGCTGAGTTCGTTGGGAGCCGTGAAAAAAGAGTTCGGGTCAAGCTGAAGAGACCATAATCTGTCAAGACTTGTTTGGAGCGATCAATCCAGTGCCAGACAATTTGTTCCCTCCAAACCAGTGCCAATTCGGGATAGGTAAGACTTGTTCATGGATTATCTATCCAGTGCCAGGCAATTCAGCGGGACCGATGTGGATGATGAGGTCCCCACGATTGGCTTAGCTGAGGGCAAAGATTTAAACAGGTTCTGGTTGCCATCATCACAATGGTCATTAGCCGATTCAGAAACTAACCGATCAGGCAACTACGATTCAGAAACCAAAACAGCCGATTCAGCAACTACGATTCAGAAACCAAAATGGCCGATTCAGCAACTACGATTCAGAAACCAAAACAGTCCGATTCAGAAACCAAAACGGCCGATTCAGAAACCAAAACGGCCGATTCAGAAACCAAACTGGCCGATTCGGAAACCAAACTGGCCGATTCAGAAACCAAAATCGTGCCGATTCAGAAACCAAAACAGCCGATTCAGAAACCAAAACGGCCGATTCAGAAACCAAGTCGGCCGATTCAGAAACCAAAACAGCCGATTCAGCAACTACGATTCAGAAACCAAAAGAGCCGATTCAGAAACCAAAAGAGCCGATTCAGAAACCAAAAGAGCCGATTCAGAAACCAAAACGGCCGATTCAGAAACCAAAACGGCCGACTCAGAAACCAAGTTAGGCTGTTCAGATGAGTGGGCTGGGAACCATGGCCAAGATAATAACGTTCCATGTGGATGCAAAAGGATTCTACATTCATTCTTATATGAGTTGATTTGTATCAACAGCAAATGGCTGAACAGAGTTGAGGGTAGGAGCAGTGTGGGGTGGGGGGTGGGGGGGAACCATGGCCAAGATAATGACGTTCCATGTGGATGCAAAGGGCTTTTACATTCATTCAAGTAAGAATTAATGGTGGACGGCCCGAGGGGTGCGGGGTGGGAGGGAACCATGGCCAAGATAATGACGTTCCATGTGGATGCAAAAGGATTTTACATTCATTCTTATATGAGTTGATTTGTATCAACAGCAAATGGCTGAACAGAGTTGAGGGTAGGAGCAGTGTGGGGTGGGGGGTGGGGGGGAACCATGGCCAAGATAATGACGTTCCATGTGGATGCAAAGGGCTTTTACATTCATTCAAGTAAGAATTAATGGTGGACGGCACGAGGGGTTTCGCATTGGTGGCGCTACCACCTACCTACTACCACCACCTACTACTACTACTACAACTACTACTACTACTACCACTACCACTACTACTACTACCACTACTACTACTACTACCACTACT
>CAXAMN010028472.1:1619795-1654556 GCA_963970005.1 Durusdinium trenchii | reverse complement strand
TACTACTACTACTACTACCACTACTACTACTACTACTACCACTACTACTACTACTACTGCTACTACTCTACTACTACCCAGGACATCAGTGTCTTCTTTTGGAAATGTTTTGGTTTTGGTTTCCTGGTTTTGGTTACCGAATCAGCGGTTTTGGTTACCGAATCAGCGGTTTTGGTTACCGAATCAGCGGGTTTTGGTTACCGAATCAGCGGTTTTGGTTATCGAATCATAGTTACCGAATCAGCGGTTTTGGTTACCGAATCAGCGGTTTTGGTTACCGAATCAGCGGGTTTTGGTTACCGAATCAGCGGTTTTGGTTATCGAATCATAGTTACCGAATCAGCGGTTTTGGTTACCGAATCAGCGGTTTTGGTTACCGAATCAGCGGGTTTTGGTTACCGAATCAGCGGTTTTGGTTATCGAATCATAGTTACCGAATCAGCGGTTTTGGTTACCGAATCAGCGGTTTTGGTTACCGAATCAGCGGGTTTTGGTTACCGAATCAGCGGTTTTGGTTATCGAATCATAGTTACCGAATCAGCGGTTTTGGTTACCGAATCAGCGGTTTTGGTTACCGAATCAGCGGGTTTTGGTTACCGAATCAGCGGTTTTGGTTATCGAATCATAGTTACCGAATCAGCGGTTTTGGTTACCGAATCAGCGGTTTTGGTTACCGAATCAGCGGGTTTTGGTTACCGAATCAGCGGTTTTGGTTATCGAATCATAGTTACCGAATCAGCGGTTTTGGTTACCGAATCAGCGGTTTTGGTTACCGAATCAGCGGGTTTTGGTTACCGAATCAGCGGTTTTGGTTATCGAATCATAGTTACCGAATCAGCGGTTTTGGTTACCGAATCAGCGGTTTTGGTTACCGAATCAGCGGGTTTTGGTTACCGAATCAGCGGTTTTGGTTATCGAATCATAGTTACCGAATCAGCGGTTTTGGTTACCGAATCAGCGGTTTTGGTTACCGAATCAGCGGGTTTTGGTTACCGAATCAGCGGTTTTGGTTATCGAATCATAGTTACCGAATCAGCGGTTTTGGTTACCGAATCAGCGGTTTTGGTTACCGAATCAGCGGGTTTTGGTTACCGAATCAGCGGTTTTGGTTATCGAATCATAGTTACCGAATCAGCGGTTTTGGTTACCGAATCAGCGGTTTTGGTTACCGAATCAGCGGGTTTTGGTTACCGAATCAGCGGTTTTGGTTATCGAATCATAGTTACCGAATCAGCGGTTTTGGTTACCGAATCAGCGGTTTTGGTTACCGAATCAGCGGGTTTTGGTTACCGAATCAGCGGTTTTGGTTATCGAATCATAGTTACCGAATCAGCGGTTTTGGTTACCGAATCAGCGGTTTTGGTTACCGAATCAGCGGGTTTTGGTTACCGAATCAGCGGTTTTGGTTATCGAATCATAGTTACCGAATCAGCGGTTTTGGTTACCGAATCAGCGGTTTTGGTTACCGAATCAGCGGGTTTTGGTTACCGAATCAGCGGTTTTGGTTATCGAATCATAGTTACCGAATCAGCGGTTTTGGTTACCGAATCAGCGGTTTTGGTTACCGAATCAGCGGGTTTTGGTTACCGAATCAGCGGTTTTGGTTATCGAATCATAGTTACCGAATCAGCGGTTTTGGTTACCGAATCAGCGGTTTTGGTTACCGAATCAGCGGGTTTTGGTTACCGAATCAGCGGTTTTGGTTATCGAATCATAGTTACCGAATCAGCGGTTTTGGTTACCGAATCAGCGGTTTTGGTTACCGAATCAGCGGGTTTTGGTTACCGAATCAGCGGTTTTGGTTACCGAATCAGACGTTTTGGTTACCGAATCAGACGTTTTAGTTACCGAATCAGCGCTTTTAGTTATCGAATCAGCGCTTTTAGTTATCGAATCATAGTTACCGAATCAGACCGTTTGGTTACCGAATCAGACGTCGACCTCATCACAATAGATGGTGCGTGATGTTGCTATTATATATATATAGTGTTTATGTTCACAACAATTATTTCATGCAATGAGCAGTCCATGATTTATACTTATTATGCTTCAACATCGTCATGTCATCATCATGATGTCATCCATGTCATTTGTGTCATCAACATCATAGTAACAATCATCATCAATTGATCTTGACACAAGAACAACCTTATTCCAGAAGTACCGGTGCTTGCTTTGCAAAGGCGCAGCTGGAACATTTTGCCCTTCTCCCTTCTCCTGCAGGGCTGGGGGCATCAAGTAGGTTGTGTTACGATGTTGTGTGTCTAAAAATGCGAAAAGCCTCCAGCTGGCCAGAACAAAAGTGTGCTTGGACACAGTTTTTACTATAAACTTGTCAATGAGCATGCCAGTAGCTACTATGCTTACTAGTCATCAACCACACACAATAAATAGCATCACAATAAATCACCATAATAAATCAACATAGCGTCACTTGTTCTTGCACATGCATAATAGGATAGGATCAAACCGATTTACAGACCTAGGGCTCGAACGAGGTGCTTTTGTTCGGCGTTTCGATTCCTCTATGGCCCCCTGGAAAGAAGGGAAATAGACCAGTCTACACATTTGTTGGGGATCTCTCTATCCAAACACAAGCTGCTACAATATTAGAAGTTACATGAAGTTAGCTATATTCTTATTCTCGAGAGCCTAGTCATAGACCTCGCTTTGGCTGCAGCTACATGCGGTCCGAGGTGAGGAGCTTCCCAACACGACCGGCGTTTTCGGGGACGAACACCATTGACGCTACATACCCTTAAGCCAAGATTATACTGTTTCGTAACTAGCATCTAACCTAACTATAGTCAGGAGTTAAACTGAAATGAACCACCCGTGGCCGTTTGTCGGCAAATATGGCAGTCCCAGACAGGTTGGGATTAGGTTTTGATGTTGGGTCACTTGAGCACTCTCTCAAAGAACACCACCCCGTGGAGATTTTCATGACATTTCTATATGCTGGGTCATTTCTACTGAGTCTTGTCCAGTTCTAACTGGCTCCTTTCCGGAACTGGATCCGATGAGTGCCGATTGGACGAAGACACCGACGTGTCATTCGACGAATCTTCGGGGCCTCCACCGGAGGAACGCTCCGCTGGGCCGCTCTTCGGTGTGCCGGGCTACGGGTGCGACCGCTTCACCGCGGTTCACCCGGGCGACGCGGCACGGGCGGCGTGGTGCACGGGAGATGGTTGGAGCCCTGGGGTATACACGCACCGGAGGAGCGACCCTCATAGGAACCTATCTCTTCATGGCAAAGAGAACTTAGAGACCTTGCACCATTTCTATGGAGGGTCTTGTTTCTTTGATTTCTATCGCAATGCAACTCCAGGGACTCCAAGGACCCTAAGAACTACGGATCTAATCAGTTCTATAGAGAATCGCCACATGACATGAGAATCATCCCTACATTCTATGGATGAGAATTTGGAGATTCCTAGGGAATGATGCGCTTTAGAACCCAGGAAGTCCTGGTTATAGCTGTATGGAAGAGAAAACGGAGTCCTCCCACGTGGCAAGGAAAACAGCATCATTGTGGTTCATTTAACAAAGACTTCGCATCCACTTTGGGGGGCGCGTTGGATTCAATAGCTTCATTATCTACCTTTGGTGGCTATGTGGTTTGGACGTGTTCGGATGTAGGCGTTCTAGGGGGCCAGGGGTTGTGATGCTATAGAAACATTAAACAATGTTTGCTTCATACCAGCAGTCACAAGGGGGTCCTATCCATGGAGGTTAGGGTGCCCAGAACATCAACTTAGGGACTAATCACCATCCCATTTGTGACTCCTGGTATTACTTCGTTGAATGCGGCCATGGAATTCCATGGAGGTGGCAGAAGTAGAAGGAGTAGATTCATTAAGCATGTGCTGGGGAAGGGCCCTGATTCTATTGGGGAAAAGCTGGAAAACACATTCGAAGCTGCATTGGAAGCTGCGTTCAAAACAACCTATATGATAGTGATAAGAATCAGAGAACCCCTTCAGGGCACACTATAGAATCCACCAGGTAAGCCTCCCTGCGCACATGTTCCTCTCATAGCCTGGTCCTCCATGATCGATCTCACAAGGGACTGGCTATGTGTTATCAAGTTTTCTCGACAGTTTTGTCGTGCTTTGACACTCTGGGCCCTGGGCGTGTGTGTGTGATTCCCACTAAGTGGACCACCTTGGCATATATAGTTATGTGTTCTTTTCGGAAGGAAAAACGATCGCAACCATGTTAAATCTGAACAAATCCCGAAGCATTGGTTTCCTGCTGGATGTTTTACTAGGAGCCGTGCAGCGCAGGGGGTGCAGAAGTTGCACAACTCCACCTTACAGCCATTTGAAATCCTCTACAAACAAGTGGTGCCATCCATTTAGATGTGTTCGTCGGAGTGTTTCTCTTTGATACCCCACCTCGCAGTGCCACCTCGATCGATCGAAAGCCAGGTGCCACGTGAATGGCTTCCAGTGCTTGAACGGTGCCACGATGCTTTGGGCCGCCTGGATGGAGACCCACATGACCCGCGGGTCTCGACCCGCAGGGTTTGGGCGGTTCAGTTGAGCTTTGGCACGGTTCGTATCGTGCCCACTCAAACCACTTCAAAGATCTTCATCGTCGATTCGTTGAACCACATGAAGTTATGTTTTTCTCTTTGTGGTATACAAGTACTTTTGTTGAGACTGTTTGAAGGGGAGTACGCCTGTTGAAAGAACATGAGTCTTGCGGTTATAGACGTAAATTTATCATTAATGCATATTAATGCGTCGAAATCATGGTAGCTATGATTCAATTAGCATGAGGGAATCAGGTTTCTTTTGATATTTCCAGCGTCCAGCGTGAACAATCTTCATTCAAGCAACCCTCTTTATAAGCATGGTTTCTTTTGTTCAAACCTATTCCGACAATTCATATGGAGACCACTCAAGGCATTTTGTTGAACATAAACATCCTTACCTTCCGACATTAAGATGTCGATTTGTCATTAAGATGTCGATTTACCAGCTAGGGGGCTGCAGCTCACATATCTTATCAATTAATAGTAGCATATGGAATTCACAATGATTTGGATCAGATCGGAACTTAATCCCCCTTTTTCTTAGAGCGGGGTGCGATCTGCGGGTTTAGTTGTGAAACTTGTAACACTTTGGTGATCTTTGGAGAGTTGTAGGGTGATGCTCTACCTTGGACACCGTTTCTACCTACAGTATTTTCGGGACCACCAAAAACAAACTCCACCATTTTGGCCGCCCCCCTTCTGTCTTCCTTTGGAGTTCATGTCAGTCCATGTCCATGGCTTCTAAAACTTCACACCCAGGCCTTGTCGTCCGGTGCCTGCCCAGGTGGCTCGACGCTCCCGAAGTAAGCCGACCTACCCCGGGTGCCTCGACCACCTGGTGGCAGGAGCCGCTACGTTGGGCGCAGCGGCGCAGGTGAGTATGTCCTGAGCATTTGATAGGGGGAGTCAGATGTTTTTAGCAGAATGACGCACATGTCACCTCAATTTCACTCAAAATCACAGTATATAACTGACAGGCTTCGCCAAGGGGCGATGCCCGTGGGGGGGACTGCGTGCTCCACGCACCCAAAAAATATCAAAAAAATACTGTAGAGTTCCATCGGAAGTTAAGTTGCAAAAAACTACGTATATTGAAAGACAAGCGTAACTTCGATGTGTACCGGCGGAAAATGAGAGCTCGGACGAAGAAACCAAAGACCACCTTCTTGACGGTCGAAGGCATGGTGGGCGACCTGCACGGACCGCCTGCATGTCAAGCTGGACAAGATTAATGCAAAATGGCAGACATCCACGATTCGGGCATCATGCAGCGGCGGAAGCGCTCCAACCACCATCGCTGAACCCCCCTGTTTAGATGTCGTGATCCTTCTCTATGCCAGTGCAGAGGGATGTACGGGGGGAGTCATGCCGCGGTGTGCGGTGGAGCTTGTGTGTTGTGTTTGGCAATGGAAGAGTCTTTGACAGTGCAAGCGATGAGGTCAAGGTTGCGCAATTGCTGACAATGCTGTAATTGCACCAAGTCGGGCCGAGAGAAGAGAAAAGTTGCAGAGGTGATGGAAGGCGCGAGAGAAAAAAGAGAGGAGAGAGAGAGAGAGAGAAGTTGGTTTGCTGTGGTTTTCTTGTCTTGCAGCCATGATGATATCATGGTCTGGTGCAAAGACTGTGTGCCACAGGGGAAAGATTTGGGAGGAGGGAGCCAATGCGAGAGAAAAGGAGAAGGAGACAAGGGCCATTGCCACTGCCATGCAGAGGTGTGCAAGAGGATGCTTCTCGTTGCGCTGTCCAAGGCGCCGCCCCGCCGGGCTCGGCGTCAGCTAGGGGGGTCGGCGGATCGGGATCAAACGGTCCAGACTGGGTCGCAGTATCGGAGCTCCGTCCATGGCCTCAGATGTCTAGAGCGGATCACGTCGGGGCCACCTCCTTCGCTCACCCAAAAACCTCTTCTGTTGGAACCCATTGGAACACCGATTGACTGAGCTGCGCAGCTCCAGGAGGCCTCTCCCATGGCGAGGTGCCTCAGGAGAACGTGTGCGGGCACCGAGAGCGATGGTGAGGCTTCCGAGATCCGGGCACTTTGGAGACCTTCGGTATGTCTTGGAGTGGATCACCCTGGTGAGGACACCGAAGGGTTGAAGGGTTGAACAATCCATGCGGTTCCAGGGTATTTTTAGTCTATTTTTGAACCATTGATCGAGTTCAAGCACGCTTGATATCCGCTTTGGAGCAGAACTTGTTCAATTTTCCGAGGGTCCCCGATTCAGGCTCCGGAGAAATCGACTGGGAGGCTCCGAAGAGCATTCTTGTACTGCCAGACCTTCAAAAAACATAGCGGCGCGGCACATTTGGACGTTCTATTGGCAACTGTAATTTTATCAGATTCAATGCTAGAGAGAGGGAGAGGGAGAGGGAGGGAGACTGGAAGTCACACGACTGAATTGTGTTTATATGTTGCTTAGTATTATATTAATATTATAGATATTATATTGTATTTTATAGTGATATTGAGGCACAGAAAATATGGTGAATGGACACTGGAAGTTATTGACCATGGTCAATGATGATTTAGGACATGCAGTGTGACATGCACATACAACCACTCACGTTTTTGTTTTATTCAGTTGTTTTTTTTCAGTGTTGTCCATAATTGATGTGCAATTCCACGCCGTTTCATATAGGGGGGCCGTACTGGGTGGATAAAATCCAGGCCCTAGGTCATGGTACAACCGGATATGTTTCATTGTGACATGAAATCCAATGTGCTTTTGAACGAGTGTTGATGGGACTTCGTGGTGCCATTGATTATTTTTTTTTCAAAAAGAGGATGAGTGATACAGCTATATGCGGACACAATTCCCATGCAGTGGATCCCAGTTTCCACTCATAATTGTTGTAATCGCTTGCGATAAGTATACACTGTACCCAATCAGTTGTTGTTCCGTTTCACTATCCATGGGACAAACAGAGCCTCATTCTTTGCCTCAGCAAAATGCTTTGTGGTTTCCTCAGCTGCAGTTCTTTCCCAGATAGGCTTGGCCCGCATCCGCCCCACGTCCGCTCTCCAGGAAGCGCGAATGCTGGGAGGAGGCACGTGTGCCAGAGGAGATCAGCTCATCAGCGCAGCCCTGCGGCGTGGTGTCTTATGTGCAGGTGGATGAGACAGGACGCACCCGCCGCTGGGTGTGGAAGGTTCAGTGGCCAGCAGTTCCGTGGAGTGGTTTCTGAAGCCAACTCAAGCCAGATCACAAGGACCAGTGAGCGCCCAAACCCGCTATAGGCTTCCTTTGGCGGTGGCTGCTGCACTGCAGCCCGCACCGTCCCTCCAATCATGGAAGCAAAAGCATCTTCCAAGAGGCCAGACATGTCCACTTCAATAATGCTGCGGGCCGACCTTTTTTTCCTCACCAACCGCGACCCTCACATGAAGGGACTGTGAAAGATGGTGACACGTATGACACGTACTTCCTGACACATGGTCGCACTGGGGCTTCCTGACACATGGAAGATACGTGAAAGACAGAAAGACACTGGGGCTGGTCACAGGACTGGTCACATGTCCTGACAAGTGGCTCAAGTGGCTCGGGACATTCTTTAGATGGTCATGATGGACCTCTCCAGGACTGGGAGGCCCTGGAAACTCTGGAAGTTCTGGGACCCTGTTCCGTACCCCTCCCCATTAATGGCGTAAGTCTGTTTGGGTTGGTCCATTCAGCTGCGAGGATGGGGCATCAAGCGTGATGTGCTCTTCTGTTGCTTGCCTTCCTGATGTGCTTTGGTCAGGGGTGTAGACCTGGAGCAGGAACTTGAAACAAGGGGCCCTCGGGCTCCAACCTGGCATCCTCAGAAGGTGGCTAGACCCCCCTGGCACCCACCCCAACCATTTTCGAAACGGATGTAGTTGGAGCCCTACATGTAACAGAAGCAAGAGGAATCAAACATCATACAACTTGGGGTTCCACAACTTGCAGGAGAAATCGCTTGCTTCAGCATGGATTTCTTGCGAAAGTTCAGGATGGAGGTGACGTGAAGGTTGATTCCACAACTTCATATATGTACCAGTTCCATGCCGCCCTGGAAAGTAGCTCCCAAAAAAATGGCGCGATCGGCTCCGGACCATGCGGTGGAACTCCTCCCGCGTGGCCTCCAAACCAAGTGGCGCCCCAGAGGCGTGGACGTGTAGAAATCTTCCAAATGACCCTTTCAATATCTTTCAATGGCTGAAGTAAGACCTTTGGAGTCAAGGAACACCTGGCTGAAGTACTGTAACACCTTTGGAGTCAAGGAACACCGTTGCCTAACTTTGTTGGGGTGTCTTTTCAAAGGCTAAGATCGTGTGTTTTGCAGTGTTTTGTTGATCCCCGACACAAGATGTGCACCACCAAGACCATGGCAGAATCTGTTTGGTGCGCTACCAAATCGGCCGTCATTCAATTTAGGGTTGACCTGGAGCCAGGGTAGTATGAAGCTGTAGGAGATTCCAACAACTCATTATTAGAAGTGTAGGGAGTGCGCCTGGTGAAGGATAGATTTTATTCGCCTCAGTCACAATGTATTAAATGCTTCAGAGTTGATCTTCATCCAGAATATGGCTTGTTTCACTTGCCATCCCAGCCTTCGCCCGGATGGCGCAACAAAAATATATAATATCACATTATACAAACCACCGGACCAGAGACCAAGTCGTGGTTCGAGGCTATGACCTGCAGTTGCCAGAGGACTTTGAGCCTCACGCCGGAGATGGTGAAGTGGAGTCCTTCAGCCTCATGAGCTGCTCGGTCAGCGGCCACAGCGGGCCTACATTGACCCCTCTGGCACCACCCCAATGTAGGTCAATATACAGTACCATACATGGAGTGTTTGGGTATGGAAATAGATGGTGGGTGCTGGATCAGTGTAATTTACTGATGCAGATGGCACGAGGTCTTAGCTGGGGTGATGAGCCGTGTTGGGTGTGTCTGGCTTTCGCGAAGATCGCCCACGCATATGGTGACACTTGGACGATTTGTTACTTCCAGTGGACTGCAAGGTGCAAGGTTTGTGATTTGTGCACACAGAAAAGAATCGCAATTTGCATGCGTGACTGTGATGTTTTCCAATTCCTCCACGGGGGGGGGGGCCATCAGCCCGCTGACCGGGGCCGATCGACGCGTCCGAACCGCTTTGGGGGAGAAAGAAGACGTGCGCGCGAGCGCGAGCGCTCGACGGCCGGGTTCAGGCAGGTCTCCTGGAGTGAGACGGCTCAGCCCTTTGTTGATGAAATAAGAACCTTGCGGTCACATTCGCCAGAGGCTTGTGGACATCTTTTGTTTACATGATACCCTTCATGTGCGGTTGTGTTCATATCTCGTCATACTCTTTCGACCCGTTTGACCCAGCCGGTCACCGGTCTCCGCGGTCCGCGCCGCGCGGAGCGAGAGCGAGGTTTGGAGGACGTGGTGGACTCCTTGGCTGCTGAAGGTGCTGAGCCTGATTGGAAGCCCAATGCCACTTGGGCGAAAGGAGAAGAGAACCACCACGGCGCTAAGGGCGCCCGGGGTGGATCAAGTCGACGGTGCAGCAGCCATTCTCGAAAAAACACCAAAGTCACCCCTCGAGATGGTTGGAGCACCAAGGGAACACGGAGTTGCGACTTTGCAGGTGTGTGCCATCATTGCAATATTACATTATATCTTCCTGTTCTTACAAGTGACAGTCTTTCAGTAACAAGATTGTTTTGCTCAAATGTGAGGAAGGTCGGCGATACACTGAATCCTGAAAACATAAATTATCTCATGAAATTGAGCTTCCAAACAATTACCTGTTTGACACTTGTAGACCTATATGGAGTATTTTTTTCCTTTCAACCATGTTTGGTGGAGATGGAATAGGAGCCCTGACCCAGCCTCATCACGTTTTGACTGAAAGTATTGTCTCAATTATATAAGTGAACACGGACAATGAACCGTGTGAATGATCACTACTGTCCAGGGAAGAATCTTTGTATTTTGGGAATGTGTTCCTTGGCAATTTGCCTGCTAGACTCGCTAGACAAACTGTGTGTGGGACGCTCAAAGAAAGACATGACGCTTTTCAAGGACAAATTATGAAACCAATTGCTGGATTTTATCAGCCCTTTAAAGTTATCTAACCTGAACTGGTAAACACCCGCCGTGATTGCGACATGTGGTTGTTTGGGTCCTTCTCTCCAAGGTTTGCCTGGTCATTCTGGATATGCTTGTTGGAGCCTTGGGCGTTTCTCCTTTCAATCGTCATCTGAAAAGGTGAAGCACGAGCTTGGGCTCATGCAAACAACCATTGATAGCTAAGTCAGGTTTCTGTTTGAATGGTTTGATTTCTGATTGAAACAAATCCATGTACCACTGCATGATTGAATTGATGTGCCAGCCTGGCAGTTCTTCTTTGACTTCGTTCGCCTTCCAACTTCAAACGGTTCCTTCTCGCGTGCGACTTCCTGCGACTGGCAGGTGCGACGTGGCGTCCTGCAGCCGGAGGAGGACGGCTACGTCGAGCTCGTGCACGGGCTTCGACGCTCCAGCTGAGTCGGACGTCGAAGGGCGACAGCGCCCGCGACGTCGAAGGGCGACGTCGAAGGTCGTCGAACGGTATGGAGTGCCCCAAGTGAATATTGTTGGATCCTGATTAGCAAGAGGCATCCCCCCTCCTCCAGACCAATGAAGGGTCCTCTAGCACAAACTGCAACCAAAACAAGTTTGGACTTAAGTACCCGGAATGGATCATGGGCACCCCGACTTCCTCCATTTTTTGGCACCCCGACAAGGAGCTGCTGGTGCATCCTTTTGGGTTGTTTGTTTGTTTGATTTTGTTTGGGTTGTTTGGCATTTGATGGTCATAGTCTACTCTTCCCAGTTGTGTTGAAGCAGTCTTCGGTTCGGTTCAGTCAACGCAGATTGGAACGTGTTTCCCAGCTTCACTTCCACAACTTCAGCGGGGCATCTTCATGTCCATGTCCACAGCACCGGCCGACGTCCTTTCGCGCCTTCACGTGACGTACCGCCACCACCGGGCGGCTTAAAGTCAGTCGAAGCCCTGGGTGGCTCTGAGATTGGCTACATTGCCAGACCACGAGAGACATGGAGAGTCCGAAGATGGCACAGGCATGCCACGTCATTTAGATATGTGAATAGATTTGTTATGCCACGTCTTGAACGATATGTCCATATATGATAGCATGGTGAACAGATGGTTTAGTGATGTTTATAGTGTATTACTCCAATCTTCACACTAGACCTATGATTCACATTGGAGCCTGCTGGCTAGCATTTCGTGGTTCCGGGAACCATGAGAAAACACGACGGAACGTCTGTATTTGGAATTTACTTGTTTCTTCGTTTGGTGAAGTTCAGCCTTGGAGATGATGTTTGTTTCTAACTTTGGTTGTCTTCCTTGGTGCTATGCTGCTGTGTGCTGCTTTTCTGCAGAGAATGCAAGGGGGGCGAAGTGACCTGAAGTGACTCACTGGCGCACGGAGACTGCGCTGAGACCGCCCTCAGTTCCGCGCCAAAACACTCCGCAGCCGGCCGCCCAAAGCGGTTGGGGCGCTCCTAGCGGGACGGGCGGCATGCGCGGTGGCGCCCAAAAGGTGTGACATCGCCAACCCCCCGTGGGATTCGGACGGTGCGAGGTGCACGTTTTAGGCGTGTTGGGTGGCGGCGAAGCAGAGTTCTTTTTTCCAGCTGTCCTGAGATGGGCGAGGCAACGGATGCATGGTCAGCAACAAAGACATTTCTTGGACCAGTGATGTGTTTGCTTTGGAACATCTCATGACATTGAACCTACAGTCGACGAGCAAGAAGTAAGATGACAATCAAGTGACCAGTCTTAGGGCTGGACAGTTTGGAGATGTTCTTCTGAAGGGACACTGTGCACCAGGGGTCACATGGAGTTGGGTGGTTTGGTTCGTCCCATCCAGGGGCCGTGGATGTTCAACAAGCACCCCGACGGCACCCTCCATGGATAGCATCCCTTTGGAACTCCTGGGAAGGTCAGTTTTCTTGTGCCATGTAGATCAATCGATTGCCGGTGGAATCCACTCCCTGAGTGGGTCACCCACCCGGTCAATCGATGGAACGGCCCGTACGGCCGTTTCCACGGTGAGGAGGTCGCACCCGGGAGTACCATGACCGTTTGGACAGAGAAACCCCAATGCTGAGGAGAGCAGTTTCCGGATACCAAGAGCACCCTCAACGGCGCCAGGTCTCCTCGTGAAAAAGAGGTTCTGATGGGCCTTCATAGGTCTCAATTAGTGACCTGGCAGTGAGGGTGCTGGTACTCCTTGATATCCCGCCCACACTTTCCAGTGGACCGAACGGATTCTCGCCTCCAAGCTGTGGCTATGCAGCTCTGAGGTCTACTGCTATGCCACCGATGACTTATGTATCGGTTGCAGGGTGAGCTGCTGAGAGGGCCTGGTGGAGACAGCAGGTGTTTCTTGACTTGCACATGCCATGATCAACCATGATGGTGAAGAGGTAAATTAAACACTACTGTTTTCCCCCAAAGAAAAGCACAGCCCCCGGTTTGTGTTCTGGATTGGTTTGTTTGAGAGTGTTTGATTGTCAATTGTCAAAACATGTTCTATTTTTTGGGCCTAGAATCATGTTGCCTTGGATATCCTTCAGGCATGCAATCCACACAGTTTCTGGCATAGAACACCCGAGCTAGCCTGGTCCCTGCTGAAATGATGGTCCCGAGCTTTGCTCACAGGCCTCAAGCAGGGATTCCTGGCCCACTTTTCTACGATTTGCACAGACAATTGCAGCCTCACCACATCAATTCACGTGGAATATTTTGGGGGGCCAACTGTCCAATTTCGTCAGGACTGTTAAGGCTCAAATCTTCAGTGGTTTATATAGAGACTGGGCAAAAACCTTGTGGCAATCTCCTCCTATGACATGGGCTGCAGCCCCCCCGAATTGACACCGGAGATTTAAGCCGTTTGAGTCGGATCCATGGCCACACCGTACCGAAGAAGGTACCACTGGTCTCCTCCTTGGATCACCGGAGCCAAAGAGTCTCCGTCCTACCCCGTGAGCCACCCGCGGTTCGGATTGCGGGTAGCTTCGGTGGATCCACCGGAGTTGGGTGCCGAAGGGTATACGGTAGACCGGTAGACCGGGTGCCGGTGCCGTCACATCCCACTGGCACCGAACCGGGACTCCAAACTCTTCGGAACTGGAGCGGCCATGTGGTTCGACGGCAGTCACGTTCGACCGGGTGCCCCAGGTCGCAACGACGAAATCAAGCATGGTCGCGCAGGTTGCAACAGGAAACTTCATCGCAGTTCTCAGTTCCTTTGACGGGAAAACAATCTCTGTGATGCGAACGACAGACAAGGTCTTTGGACTGATCCCATACAAACTTTCTGCAGGCGTAGCAATCGATTCGGATGTTGAGCGAATGGCAAACATTTGTTGTATCGTATCGACTATTCGTTGCCTACATCTGGAGAAAAAGTCATCAACCTTCCCATCGCTCTCCCAATAGGCGACCTCGAACAGTCGGTGAAAGCCTTATCTTTGAAGGACGCCGGTGGTTCTGAGATGAGAACAGGAAACAAGCATACGTTTGGAGTCATTCTTGGCGCACATCTTCATTTCAAGAAGAATGGAGAGGCTGCGAGTTCGCTATTTACAACAAAAATAGCAAACGCGATGAGCAGATTCCTTGACGTCTCTGGATACAAAGAAAAGGCCTACATAGCACAGCGATGGTTGTCTTCCAAGCCTTGAGCGGCGAGACCAGTGTTCGGCAAGCTTGTAGGGATAAAGGCTTAGCAGGGCCTGCCCATGGCCAGCATTCGTAGGGTCTGCCCGGACAGGTGTCCAGTCAAACCAGGTCGTCTAGGTGACAAAGCTGCAGTGGTTAATGTCGAGTCTATACACTATCGCAGGCGCATTACTCAATGCCGGCGTTTGCAGCACTTCGCTAGATTGCCTGACCAGACCACCAGTCATTCGGTAGTTGTGCACCGAGTCACTTTGTGGGCGGCAATGGGTCCCCTTTCCTGGCGTGTTGCCAGCAGCATGTAATGCCCGACCACTCTCGTCCCATTGCCAAATCGGCGCCGAGCCAAGCTGAGGCCCATTGTCTTCAAGCGGGCTTCTCAGCCTATCTTGAGGCATTTGAAAAGCAGTTATTGGCTTCTCGTCGGAAAGCAGCCATTGACCGAAGACAGCACCATGCCAATCTCATTCTTCGTGACATTAAAGCCCCTGGACCCGAGCCAGTTGAAACTCTCAGTCTTCGAGCCGCAGCCACTGTCCAGTCACATGATGATCTTCAGTCGGTAATGCTTAGTGAGCTTCAGCATTTTGATCCGGCTATAGGCCTGTACAGACGGATGTAGGCTCCCTCCTGTTCCACCAGGAGTGCTGGAATGAGAGCTTTCTAGCTAGAACGCCTTGCTTTGCAAAAATCATGGAACAATATAGCGCTCCTGGGTTACACACGGCTAGAAGGCTTATCTTGCCCAAGCCTCATGTGTAGGCACATGTATATACTGCCCAGGCATGGATTCACCATAGTGCATGCAGAGTCGGACCAATTGTGGCTTGACATGGAAGGCCCCCCTGCCTTCCCCTGGCTCCCAGGTGACGCACAGATTTAGGAACCCTCCATGAGGTTTTGAAAGCCTTCGAGACTGCCTGGCAGTCACGGTGGTGCACTCATGATCACCTGCCGCCACATCATTGGGACGGGGTGCGTGCTCAAATTGAATGCCTTCTCCCATCTTTGCCAAATGAACGTGCTGTGATCACAGTTGATCAGCTCAGAGCCTTCGTCAGATCTCGCAAGCCAACGTGTGCTGTCGGGGTTGATGGTATCAGCCAAGCCGATTTATTTGGCCATGCCTTCGGGGGCCTTGCAGGGGTTGCTTGATGTTTTTGGTCGTGCAGAGACCACAGGAGTGTGGCCCATCCAGTTGAGACATGGTGTCGCGCACAGCCTTCAAAAGTTCAATGAGGCATCCACTGTGAATGATTATAGGCCCATCACCATTTACCCTTTGCCTTACCGCATTTGGTCCTCCTTTCACTCCAAAAATCTGCTCAAGTTCATCAGTCAGCATGCCCCTACAGGGGTCAGAGGAAACCGAGTTGGTTCTTCAACTGTCGCCATCTGGTGGGCCAACCAGGCCATGCTTGAAAGCGCTCTGTATGATGAAGTTCCCCTAGCCGGTAGTGTTTTGGATTTAGTTAAAGCCTTCAACACGCTTCCACGTGAGCGGGTCTTCCGGGCAGCTGTGCACCTTGGAGCTGACGGCAGTGTCCTGCGAGCCTGGCTAGGTTTTGTCACGACCAACGTTCGACACTTTAGCGTTCGTAATGCCCTGGGCATCCAGTCTTTGCATGCCATTTGTGAGGCTCTGGACATTGAGCTTGACTCAGGGAAGACCTACACGTGGTCTCTTGATGCTGCCGCCCGGCATGACTTCCAGGCTCAAGGCTTGCAATCTGGGAGGGCGCATGCAGTATTCCCGGCGCCACACCAACTATACCATCAGGGACAGGCATGGTTCCCTCCAGGGGCTTTGGGGTCACCTAGGGAAGAGCTTGGCTTCTATTCTGCAAAAGTTCCGAGCAGCGAGGGCATGTGCTTGGCCACGAGCTCTTCATTCGGTCTCGGTCGCATCCTTGCGGAGGGCTCATTTTGACCGCATGCGAGCCGACCTGATTCGGGGTTGCAAGCTGGCCAGCAAAGGCACCCAGCCTCAACTGGTTTGCCTTTTGGAAACACCCAGCGCCGACCCAGAGTTCTACGCTTTGCACCAAACGGCGCGGCAGTTTCGTCGCCATGCATTGCCAGATGTGCAGGCATCTGTTCTGGAATTGCTGACAGGTAGTGATCTGGGACTTCGGGCGCCGGGTCCATGTGGCGTCTTGGTGCAGTGGTTGCTGGACATTGGGTGGATGCACCTTAGAGGCACAACATTTCGCACGCGCACCGGGCTGGAGTGTGACCTTTTGAATAGTGCCCTTGAGGAGGTGCGCCTGTGGCTTGAGCACGGCTTTTCTTTGACTGTATAGGTTCCAGGCGGTGCTGCCGCAAAGGGTACGATGGCTTGCAAAAAGCCTGGTCAGCACTGGCACGTCAATGAGTTCAAGCGCATCCTCCTGCTCAGAGGGGGTGGTTGCGAGCGTTGAGTGGAGATTTCATCATTCTCCGACACCGAAGTGAGGGTGATCTTACGCCCCTGTGTCCTTGGTGTGGTCAAGAGGATTCACTTCGCCATCGCCACTGGCAATGTGCCCACACTGCTCCTTCGCGTGGCCAGCTTTCGGTGAGTTTTTGAGGAGCAACCCAATTCCTTCACCATACTTGGCCTGCACTTGACCAGCTGCGGCATTCCCTTGCCCGTCTACCGGATCTGTCTGCCAAGACTTTGTTCGACCCTGCACCTTGGCACTCAATTTGAGCTCTTCACTGATGGCACTGCTGATCTTCCGACTTGCCCATACACGAGAGTCGCTGCCTGGGCAGTTGTGGTCAATCATCCGGACACCTATTCGGAGTTGCACCTGGCCACGCAAGGCTTTGTCCCAGGTGTTCGGCAGACGGTGGTTAGGGCTGAGTTGTGGGCCCTGGTTGCTGCCCTCCCGTTTTCTGCAAGCCACTCAGGCTTTCAGGAGGATCTGGATAGACAACCAAGAAGTCTACCTCAAAGCGTATCGAGCCGTTCAAGGTGACCTTGATTTCTCGCCCACGATGGCTGATTCCGACTTGTGGCAGGCGGTGCATGACTGTGGTACCGCAACTGGCTTGTCCACCAGTGGCATTGAAAGTTGTTAGTCACATGGCAGCTACACTGCGGCTGAGGAATTCGTGCTTCGGGGTAATGGCATGGCCGATGCCGCGGCAGCCAGTATGTTAGACCAGCTGCCGGTTGAAGTGAATCAAGCAGTTTGTGCCGCCAGGCAAGCAGTTCGTCGCACGACTAGATGCCTTGCAGAAGTACAGAGCCATTTTGTTTGAGTAGGAGAGCAATTTAAGCTGTCACCAGCCAGCGTCAGGCAGGTCCTCACGTGCAGCCTGCCTTGACTGAGGACGAGCCGAGCATGATGCTGCTCGATGCGCCACGGCTCAGCCAGTACTTGCGGTGGCATGCCCCTCCTTTGATGCGTTTTCAGTTTTCGAGGTTTCTATTTTTTGCTGGCCTACTTGGATCAATTGACTCGGCCGGATGCACCCATTGTCTGGATGACCTGGCATGAGGCATTCTTAGCCTTTCAGCTCCTCACGGGAGTTCGAGGTTATACCAAGTCGCAGCGAGGGTGGCGTTTGACTGACCCGCAGGAGCCTTATGATTTTCTGGCCAAATGTCGACGTGTGGTCTCGACTGCTCCAAGCAGGATGTCGGCTGTGTTGGCCGCAGTGGCGGACCCGCCAGGCCAAACCCTCCCAAAGCATCCGAGATTGAAAAAATTCAATCGCTATTGATTTTTTCAATCGAAGATTGAATTTGTGCAAAATTCAATCGAATTTTTGTTTTTTTCAATCGAATTTATGCTTTTGAAATTCAATCGAAATTGGTTTTAAAATTCAATCGTTTTTGCACTGGTTTTCTACTTGTTTGTGTCATTTTTGGCATGCATGAGGTCTTCTCTGGGGCTGTCAAGCCCACAAGTGCAACTCTATAGGGCTGTCCAGCCCACAAGCTTGTACTTATGGAAACAAGTTAAGGCTGTCCAGCCTAGTCTGCAGCCCATGGCAATCCAACTTGCAATGCAGCAAGGCAATGTTTTCTCACTCTTCTGCAGAGTCGATGATGTCCAGATTTCTGTACCCCTTGAGGAGTAGATGAAAGACCAGCCTGAATTTCATCAGCACCTTTCCAGTCACTTTGTGAGCTGGTGTGCCCCAAGTGCAGCTGGATGATATCTGCTTTATGATGCCCATAAAGCTCTCTGAGCCATAGCACCATGTGCTGGCTGGATGGATATGATGGGCTTGTGCCAAAAGGTGATTCAATTTGTGGTGCTTCTGCACCAGAGAATATCGATGCAAACCTTTTTCAAAGGCATCATTGGCAAGCCACGAGTAGTGTGCAAGGAGAACTTGTCCTGCCCTTTCCAGGGCAATACCACATTCTGGAGACCACTCTTTCCAATTCTTGCCCAGCAGTGTGTAGATTCTCTGCAACTCCTCCAGCATTGCAACTCTGTGTTTCTCTGCCCTGTCATCTGCATGGAGCTTACTCAGCTCCAAAGCCACTGGGGCGAAGTGTCGAATCTTGTTCCCCTTGATGTGCTTGAGCACAGGGTACTCCTCTGCAGATGATGCCACATCATTGAGGGTCAGGTGCTTGATTCTTTTGGCAGCTTCTATGCCCAACTTGCCATACATCTCAGCAATCTTCTTGTTCAGAAGCTGCATCTTGGCTTCTCCTGGGCTTTCAGAGTGACTAGGGCCTAGGGCTGTCCAGCCCATAGATCTAGCCAGGGCTGTCCAGCCCACATGCAACATGGGAGGCTGTCCAGCCAGCCTACATGCAACTAGGGCTGTCCAGCCCAAAGCAAAGAAGGTGTCCAAGCTTCTAGAGGTCCCTCCAAGTTTGTCCATGATGTCAATGAGGACGCTCCCATGCAGGTAAGCAGCAACACCCAGGTCGAGAACATGTAAAATGTCCAATTTGATTGCCAGAGGTGAGCAAGCTGGCACCTTGAAGAGTGGGTGGGTGCCATATTCCTTTTGCAGGAGTTTTGGGGAGAGGATGGAGGACCTCCAAGCAGCGGTTGGCCTGCAGTCTGTAAAAGGCCTTTCACTGCCTGTCTTCTTCTGGTCTGCCAAGCAGTATGCACAAATCATATTGTTTGAGCTGTATGGGAAGCCAAATTCTGATGCGAACCATTCCAGGTCACCAGTGATTGCCCACAAAACTCCCCTTCTCAGGGGTCTGCCCTTCACTCCATCCATGGGCACTCCAGAATGGTTCTTCTTTGGTGCTTTGCCTTCATAGAGCGAAGTGAAGGACCAAGCCATGCATTCCATGATGGTGTTGAATGTTTCCTTGCTGACTGCTGCTTTTGGTATTGCAGCTAGAAGGAGCTGGCTGTCTCCCACAGGCATTGATGTCAAAAGGCATCTAAAGGAAAGGACTTGTATGGAATCAGTCTCTGTGAAGGGTGCTCCATCACCATGCAAACACCATGGAATGGGGAGACTTTCTGGTCGATCAAAGTCCAATGATCTCCAGAGCTGTTGTGTCATCTGAGGGTTCCTTGGTTAAAGGGGTGTGCAGCCAAGACAGCATCAAGGCTGCCAGCAAAAAAAAATCAAAAAGATTGTGGAATTTATCCTAGGCTCTTTTTCTGGCTCTCCCAGAAAAGGATGAGGTCATTGTCAGTGCATGTCAGATTGACCAACAATTCCCCCTGCTGGAGCGATTCCACCCATTGGTGGAGCAAAAGAACAAAACAATCACATTCTGTGAGGCACTTCTCACCAGCCACTTTCATGGCCATCTGGCATGTGAGCTTGTATGGGGCAGGTGCTTGCAGATGGGTGAAGCATTTCCTGAGCAAATCTCTGTGAACATTCCCTGACTGCTGGCCCATGGCGCCAAGGCCCTGAAGCTGAAGCATCTCTGGTGTGCTTGCACCACTCTTCACAGCAGCATCAGCCAAATGTTGGAGTTCAATGGCACTTATTGTGCCCAGTGCAAATTTCTGCACCAGAAGAACCCACAAGGGGCAGGGCTCTGACATATTCCTAGCTTGAGGCTATTGCGCCACCTGAAAATTGCAACCTTTTGCCTACAGGGCTGTCCAGCCCACCCTGCAGAACTGCCAACCCATCACCACAAGAAAGGCTGTCCAGCCTGTGTCCAGCTACATATTCAAAAAGTTGCCAGAAAAAAGGCTGTCCAGCCTTTGCAATCATTTTCATTCCTGGGCAGCTGTCCAGCTGAGTGCAAAATGGTTGTGCTCTCCCAGCACATTGGTGCCTAGCCTAGGCTGGTGCTTAATCCTCATCAGAGCCTGCCTCAGACTCCTTCTTGGCCTTCTTTTTGGGATGGTTCTTCTTGCAGGCTTGCACAGCCTTCAAGGATGCCACCAAAGCATTCTTGGCTGCTTCCTTTTTGGAGCCAGCAGTCAGGGCTTGCTCCACTTGCTTTATGGCATCCCCTGCCAGCTTCACCATGGCCACAGCCTGCTTGTAGTCTTGGCTTTTCTTGTCATCAGCATCAACCATGGCTGCTTGGAAGAAGCTTTGCTCTTTGCAGAGCTCTGCTTTGAAAGCCAAAAGCTTCTTGGAGAGTTCCTGCTTTGTGGTGGCAGAAGACACCTGGCTTGTCAGCTCCCATTTGTTTTTCTTCTCTGTTGTCTTTGGGTTGTCTTCTGGGTCTTTGGGGTCCTTGTTTTTGTTGGAGCCAAAGAATTTCTTGAGGTCTGGCTCCAGGTCCATGGATGCAACATCATCCTCTTCTCCCACCACTTCCATCCCCCAATTGCCCTCAGCCTTGAGGTCATCCAAAGTAAGGTTCTCATAGTCTGCAAGGGTTTCCTCTTTGGTGGCCTTGCTGGAGGAAGCCTTCAGTCGAGTGCCCCTGGTCTTGGTAGCTTCCTGCTTGTATTCTTCAGAATGCACAGCAAACTCCATGTACTTTGGATCTAGGGGGGTTCTTTCTCCATTTGAGGGTGCCCCTTTTCAGCATGCCCAGTGCTTGGTCTTTACCCAAGTCATCACAGGTCTTCTTCCAAGACCTCCACTTGTACCCTTGTTTGGACACATTTTTCAGCTCAAAGGCTGTCACTGCCTGCCTGTAGTGTTTTTGCAGCTGACCACCATCTTTCAGCCAGGCCCTGAGCAGCATTTGCTTTTTGGCATTGCTGCCAGGCCCACTTGTGCTCTGGGCATACTTCTGGTCTTCACCTTCCATGTCCCTGTTCATCTTGAACCTCTTCCACAAGGACATCATGGAGAGGTTGTCTAGCCCAGCAAGCTTTTTTTTTCATGTTGCCTTCATCCATTCCCTCCATCTCAGCCATCAGACATTCAATTTGTTCATGCCTCTTGACCTGTGCCTCTGTTAGGCTATCCTCACTGGCTTCCACTGCTTGGCCAGTGGTTTTTGGCTTTCCCTTTGTGTCAGCTGTGGCTGGTTTCTTGTTGACACTGGCTGGTGCAGCTGCAGGCCTCTTCATGCCCATGGTGGCAGCTGGCTACTCAGTATGGGGTGCCCTAGTCTTGAACCTGGTGGAAAAATTTGCTCAAGAAAATCAATATGTTGGCAAAGGTTTGCCTGAAAATGTATTACTTCATATTACTTTTCTTTACTTTTTATTACTGCTTATTACTTTTTATTACTGTTTATTACTTTTATTACTGTTTATTACTGTCTATTACTGTTTATTACTGTTTATTACTTCTTATTACTTTTCTTTATTGTTTATTACTTCATATTACTGTTTGTTACTTTCTGCTTTTTTGGGCTGTCCAGCCCACTCTTTTAGGCTGTCCAGCCCACTCTTTTGGGCTGTCCAGCCCACCCATTTACACTGTCCAGCCCACTCATGGGCTGTCTAGCCCACCCCCAGGGGCTGCCCAGCCCACCTCCCATGAGCTGTCCAGCCCACCCCCTACTTTTTTTTTGCATCCAAGCTTGCCAAGTCAGGTTACCAAGAGGGGGGCCCACAGATCACACAAACATATCTAGTTTCTGCTTTGAGTTCAACAGAAGGCCCCCCCCATGGCTATTGAAAAAGGCTATCCAGCCTGTACCAAAAAGGCTGTCCAGCCTAAAACTCTAACACTTCAGTGTCATACAAGTCCACAGCTTCCTGCAGGCCATCCACAGCTTCACCACCCCTGAAGCTGCTGCATGAAGGCCTCATGCACCCTCTGCAACTGGGTTTTCTAACCCTGCTCTTCTTGGCGACATATGAGTAGCGGGTGCATGCTCTGCACTTGCTGAACCAGTTGCTGGGGTGGTCTACATCCCAGAAGTCAGTCCTGGGCAACACACTCGAAAGTTGTTAGAGGCTGTCCAGCCTGAAAACAAAACCATGAATGGTGTTTTTAAGAATAAGAAGTAAGAAGTTCCACATGTACTTTTGCCAAAAATCTTTTCCATTTCCCTTGCAAGAAGTACCCCACCAGCTTCAGTAACCTCAGGTGTTGCAGCCCCCTGAGGGCCAACAGGCTCTGCAGCCTCCTGTTGAGGAGGCTGAGAAGTGTGTTGGGGGTGGTTTTCATCACAACCCTGTTCCTGCTTGTCATCATCCTGCTTCCAGCTGCCATGCCAGCCATACCCACTTGTCCACCAGCCCCACCACTGGCTCTTACTCCAGTCTTCCTCAACCATTTCTTCATCTGGTGGCTCTGCAGCCATGGCAGCCTCTGCCACATTCAAGCCTGAGGAGGTAGCGCTTGTTGCTGCGGCAGTCTTCCATGGTGCTTGAGCCTTGTCAGCCTGACTGGGTGTTTCTGCTGGTGTGGCTGGCATTGGCTCTGGCTTTTCTGCAGGCTGCCCAGCCTGGGTCGGTGGAGGCCCCTCAGCCTGGGCAGGCTGCTCAGCCTGTAGTGGAGGCTGGTCAGGCTGGGCTCCTTTTGGCTCTGGTGGAGGGGCTGCTTTTGGCTCTGGTGGAGGTGCAGCCTGAGTATGGCTGGGTGCTGGGTCTGCAGGAGGCTGGCCAGCCTGGGTTGGTACCAGGAAGGGTGGTGGTCCTCCTGCTGCCTTGCTTGCTCCTCCTGGTGTTGGTGGTTCTTGCCAAGCGCAGGAGAACTGGCCAGCCTGCTGGTCTTGCCACATGGCTGTGGCAGGTGCACCAATCACCAGTGGTGGACCCATTGGTGGCTGCATTGCTGCAGGCTGCTGGAGTGGCCAGTGTACTGCCTGCATTTGCTGCAGCAGCGCTTCTTGCTGTTGCTGGTGCTGCTGCCTCTGCTGGTTCAGCAGGGCCTCATTCATTCTCTCCACCAAGGCCTCCATGAAGTTCAGCCAGTCACTTCCTGCTGAGTGAGACTTTCCAGCTTTGTAAGTGAACAAAAGGAAAAAAGGCTGTCCAGCCTGTGCTGTGCAAGAACAAAAGGCTGTCCAGCCTGTGCAAGAACAAAAGGCTGTCCAGCCTGCTAGAAAAAACACAACTGCCCAGCCAGGCTGTCCAGCCTGCAAAAAAACAAGAACACTAAAGGGAGGCTGTCCAGCCCCAAAAGCAGAGACACTTGTCCTGGGTCCACCTTGTCCTTCAACCTGGCAAAGAACTGCCTGTGCGACTCATGCTTGCCCAACACCAAGTCAGTCACCTGCTGGCTGTAAACGACCAGGTTGTGCTGCCAAACATTAAAGGGCATCTCAGGGTTGTAAGATTGCCACATGCACCTGAGGTTGTCCCTCCAGACACTGCTGCCACCACCACCAGCTCCTTGGTGGGTGGGTGGCCCCTTCCCATATGGGTCTGGAGCTGGGGCTGGCTTGCCCTTTCCCCCCCTTTGCAGCTGGTTGTCCTCCAGCAGCTTTGGCTTTATTACCACCATCCATTGCTGGCAGATCGAGTCAGCCCTTCTCAGGGCAAGAGCTTTCCACTTCAGCTTGAGCTCTACTGAAGACAAGCATTGCAAAACAGTTCTGCTGCCCAACCTGTTGGGCTTTCCAGCCCACCACCCAAGTTTTACTTGGGCTGTCCAGCCCACTACCCAAAATGCTTCCAAAAGGGCTGTCCAGCCCAAGACTGCTTGCAAAACAGGGCTGTCCAGCCCACTACCAAAAACCATTCCAAACAGGGCTGTCCAGCCCACTGCAGAAAGACAAAAGCAAAGGCTGTCCAGCCCAATGTCCTGTGTGCTTGTTTTCTTTTCAAAGCCACTCACTTGTTAGGCTGTCCAGCCAGCTTGCATGCATGGTCTTATGGGCTGCATATAGCCCTGCCAAGCATCAAATCAAGCCATGTAGCCTTCCAGCTACTTTTCCTTTGCCAGCCTTGCAGCTTTCCAAGCCTTGGCATCCCCCAGCGACATGCCATTCTTCAATTCAGCCAGAAGCTTTTCAGCCAAGGCCTTGGACTGCTTGGCACCCTGCTTGCTTTTGATCTGGATCAGCTGGGGGGCCCTTGTCTATGCGAATTGCCATAGCACCAGTCTGGTTGTAGGGCATCAGTTTGAGCTTGTGGTCTACAAAGCAAGCATCATCTGCAACCTGTGGCTTTTTGGTGCCATTGCCTTTGCTATTCTTTTTTTCAGATGGTACTGCCTCTGCACTTGCTGCAGGCCTTTTTGCTGCTGGCTTCTTCTGGGCAATGGCTTCTCTAAGAACAGCTTTCCTCACAGGAATGGGTTCAGTCCCCATGGCTTCATCGAGCAGGCTGCCACCCAATGAGGACTGTGTGGCAGGAATGTCCATGTTCAACAAGTCTTCTGTTTTCACAGAAGTTGGTGAGCCACACTTGGGAGAAGCTGGTGTTTTCTTGGCCTTCTTTGATGCCTTCACAGGCAGACCTGGTGACTTGGGATCAGGTGGTTCAGGGACAAGTAATGTCTTCATTCTCTCAAGCTTGCCCACCTGGAAGTCAGAGGCCTTGCTGCAAGCTTCTTGGAACTTTGAAGGCTGCCTGGACAACCTCCTGCAATGATTGCAAATGACAAGGATGCTTTCAGAGAGCTTGCTGCTCAGATCTGATTGCTCTTCCACTGGGAACCTCTCCACAATGCCAGGATACTGCTTGAGGGTCTCTTTGAGGCCAGTCTTCAGATCACTGTACTTGAACTCAAGGCTGTGGCTGACCTTGTGCAAGTCAGCCACCAAATCCTCCATGTCACACAGGCTGGAGGCAACCACTGCCTGCTCCCTGGTCAGGTTGTGGTACTTGCCAAAGCAGAAAGCATGTTTCACACCCACTTTCCTGACATAGCCATTGAGAATGTCTAACAAATGCTCCACATCAATGTCAGGAACTTTGTTCCTTCTGGGGCCACCTCTACCACCTTGTTTTGGCATCTTGCGCAGCTGCAGATGTTGAGTGCATGCATTGTCCAGCCCATTTGGACACTTGGGGCTGTCCAGCCCATTTGGGAAACACTTGGGGCTGTCCAGCCCATAAAAGACCTACAGTGGAGGCTGTCCAGCCTTGAAAAACCTCTGTTGAAAATTCAATCGTTTTGGTCTTTGTTTTTCAATCGAAATAGGTTTTTGTTTAGAGACATTTCTATTGAAAATGGTTCCCAAAAATCGATCTTCAATCGAAGATTGATTTTGTCAAAAAATCAATCGTTCTATTGAATTTTTTCAATCGCGGATGCTTTGGGCTCCAATGCGGCCTATATAGCAGGGACCGGATGCATTAGGTTGCGACTGGCACCGGAGGTCGACACGCATGTTCGCAGCTTCATGCAAAGCTTTGACGGCTTGCGAGCCATTCGTCGTGCCGCACAGTTCGGAGGCATTCCAAATGCTGCGGAAGACTCCATTCCGCCTTGCGCGGTGTACCGCTTGGTTCGCCATGCGCTCCGCAAGTCGCCGACGCAGGACATAAAAAGGTGCGTTAAAAAGGAGTTTAGATGGACCTGGGACCGGACACGTCGACGCTCGGATCCGCCAGGTGACCAATGGCGTGACCTTCAGCACGGCAGGGGGGCTGACTGGGCGGAGGAGGAGGAGGAGGTGGAAGTGGAGGAGAAAGAGGAGCTCTTTTGGGGTCGAGTCTTTTTTGGATTTGAAGCCCAAAAGGTGGATGTTTGTAGCAATTTGGGGAGTTGTTGCCAGAAATCAAGGTGATCATGAAGTTCATCCCAATCCACTGCGTTTAGGTGAACACAAAAATCTGTTCCATGGTTTGTTTCCCATTCGGGATGCTGACCAGAGCAGCAGGGTTTTCTTCTAGACTGGTGGAGGGACTAAGTCGTTGTGTGAGGAATATGGATTGGAATGGATTGGAGGGAGCATTGGGTACTATCACGAGAGACGACTTGCAAGACCTTTGGATTTGGGTGAAGTTTTCACGCAAATCCGTGCTAAGTATGGTTACCACATGAGTATCACACAGGAGTCATGACTGTCACATTGTGGACCGGTGGGCCATTCCGGCTATAGGGAAAGTCGCCGGTGTGGCAACGAAGATGAAAGAACCAGGGGGTCACATGTCGGGGTGCTATCCATGGAGGTAGTCGGGGTGCCCCTGTCACATCCACTCACGTAAGGGGACTAAAGCCACACCACCCAACTCCATGTGACCCCTGCGTTTGGGACATGCTTGAAGTTGCTCAACAACCACGCTGGTGCCACGGGACCTTGCCTCCAGTTCAAGAGCACAAGAGGAAGCCTCCACTGCTCAGCACGCTGCTCCACTGCTCAGTGCAGAACATCTCAAAGCTTGCCACCCTTTAAAAGAGCTAGAAAGGGAGTTGTTGGGCGAGATGTTTGGGTTCTTTTTTATAGACCCCCAAATAGATAGACAAGTAGATCCCCACCAATAATGTATTGGACACCGTCTCTATCTATTTGGGGACTACTACAAGTAAAACGAAATGTTGGGCTGTTTGCAGCACTGACGCGTTTGCAACAAGGTTTTCGTCGAGATCCGATCGTTCGATATGCAACTCTGCAGCCTCTATATCCAGTTGTTGGACTCTACAACTTCACAGTTCCAGCGCATCGCAAGCTCCACCTGTGTTACCCCTGCTGGTGTTTGCATGTGTGTTTGCGAGTGGCGCATGGCTCAGGTAGTGCTGACCAAGGATACCATCCGCACCAAGGACTACACCGTGCCCAAGATGAGGTGCGGAGCGGTGTTTTTTCTCTCACCTAGGAGCTAAAGTCAGAACCAGTGATGTGACTTTCCTATCCAGTGATTTGGGTGGAGACACCCCACTAAATATGAACCGCATCTGTCTACGTTGGGCCTTTGGTTTTTAGAATCTGTGTCATCTAATTCATTTGGTCTCTCCTTCTCTTGCCAATTTCGTCCTCTTTTTGGCCAACACCACCAGTGTGTTTGCCGCTTTCGGCGTACGCGCGTGCCGCGCTTGGATGGGGTTGTCCAGATGGAAAGTTGGAGGATAGCGGTGCGATCCATGGAGGTAGGAGTTGCCCCACGTCACATCGACTCCCCGGATACCAACAGAGCTTGAAGAACTATAGGCTATCTCATAGGTACCCTGGTAGGGTCCTATAAGATCCAATAAGGTCACTTATATACAACCCCTGTTGGTAAAGGGACTAAAATCGGTTCCTTTGGAAGCTGCTGGTGCTTGTTTTGATAGGATAAGTCATGTCCTACTTTCATGTCGGCACTTTCGAGGGTACATGGTACATCGGGATAGGGATCTGAACTACCCGAGATCGTTTTGAATTGGTTCTTTGCCCTAAAAGCCGAAGTATCCCGACCTACACCCACCCCATCTGAATTTGGGAGCAAAGCGGTAATATTTGTATAGCTTTATTGGATCAAAACTGCCAGTACAAAGAAAAACCATAGACAAAATTTGTCTTTGGCCCCCCCCCCTACTCCTTGCTTTCTTTGGGTGGCAAAATGGACCGCACAGTTGTCGGTGCGGTCCCGCCATCCAGTTCTCGCGATCGAGGTTCGTGGCGGCGGAGTCCATCGCAAGAGACAAGATCTTGGTGACACTTCAAGTGGATGAAGGCTGGGAAGATTCACACTCTTTGGGCTATTTGGGCTGGCCAGTCATTTTGGGACACTCCAATGGAAGTCCATGTAGTGGATGCCTATAGATTTTCCAACTTTGCTTTGGAGCCCTAGTTGATATATGTTGATATGCGTCAAATTCCGATGGAACTTGGCGAGCAGATGACGATGTTGAGCCAGCTCTTGATGTTGGGCCACGAAGTCATACGGCTGCATGAGTAGCTGCATACAGCTGCATGACGGTTGATCCCAATCTGTTCATTGCAAAACAAATTACATATCTGATTGATTTGAAAGGTGTACCGGCCGCACCAACGGACCTTTCCAATCACCTGCTTTGGCCCACCTGACATTTCAGCAAAAGAACCTCCACACCACGTCCAGTTCTGACACATGCCCCCTTTTTTTCGCTTGGACTCCAGCGACCAAAGGACAGCTCCAACCTTGGTCCCCGACAGGTCCAGTCGCAGCCAGTTGTTGCTATCAACTGCCCTAGGCTAGTGGCTCCTTCGTACCTCCGTGAAACACGGTAGTCTCACGGAAACCGCAACGAAGGTGCTCGACCCTTCGGAGCTCAAAACGGCTCATCCAAGTTCGATACAAATGGAACCTGGTTACCTAACCATACAAGTGAGCTCAGTCCGCGGTCGCGCTGTCCTTCGCGTCCCCCATCCGCGGCGTCGGCTCGGCCCGGCTCGAGCCAAAGGTGCGATGGTGTGGTGTGCTGCCTGGAGTGGGGATCGCCAAGTCGAAGCGCGATGCGCCCGATCGGCGAGACGTTCGGTGAAGCGGAGGAGTTCAACGGCTGCTATTTCGGTGACGCGGAGTGGAAGTGAACGGGTGACGCGAGGTTCTCGTGCTTTGGGGAAAAGAAAAAAGGGCAAGCGTTCTTTCAATAAGAAGAGTGTGGCAAGTTCGGTTCACATCTCTCCCCCCAGAGTCTACCCCGGCTGACTTCGTGACATGTCCGGAGAGGTGGACGGAGTCGAAAAAAACGGAGTCGACAGGACGCACAGGAGTGCGAGTCTGTTTCTAGATGGCCATGTGGCCCAACACGAAAGGTCTATCTCACAGTTTGCCTAAAAGAGACCATCATGTAGTTATATATAGTGGTGAGTATAGCGGTGCTACGCAGGTCACCAGGTGGTCTATGGTTGTCTAATCCCCTTTCAGTCTCGAACCTCCATGCGGCCTTGCCCTGCGTCGATGTGGCGTTCGACTCGCCGAGGCGCTGATCCGGCCTTCACCGATTCCACCGACGCGGAGACCGAACGCGGGGAACGGCGTGGCGGGTTGGGGTGGGGTTCGGGGCGGGAGAAGGGCGTGCGACGCCCGCCTGCGCTCTATAGAGAGCTGGATCTTCCAACCGTGCATCATGTTGGTTGCCTTTTCAATCAAAGAATCCGCCCAGTTCTGCATACAGTAAATTGTTGTACCGTTGGAAGATTTAGGTATCTAACGGTATCTACGTTGGGTCAGTCTAGGCATTGTATTCCATTCCAGTCCCATGAATGCATTGGGAGTAACAGGATCATTCATGGGCGACCGGTTCCAAACAACTGCAGACCGACCCCTGGTTCCAACATTCCTTGGGTAGCGAAGCATTGCAGTCGTCCTGTGGATGGAAGTCACTGGGACCCCAAGAGGCGGCTTGAGAAGTACTACCCACTTGTAGTAGGGTGGTAAGTTCAGTTAGAATGAGGAAAACTATAGGCAAACATAGGCAAACTGATTGGTTGATATTGTTGTAGCTCCATCAACTTGTGGTGAGTGGCAAAACAGATCGACACTTCCTTGGGGGGTGGAAGGATGAGAGCAATGAAGCCTTTTGCAAGTCAGGCATGGGGCTGCAAGCAGGTGTCGTGAACACGTGACATCGGTCTACAGTGACTTCCACCGGTGACGGGTGCTCGGTCTGTCTAATGGGTCGAACCAACTGAGATTGCCATGTTCTTGCCAACCAACGCTTTCCGCCAACCAACGCGCCACCTCAAGAACATCCTAGCAGTTCCAAGCCAGATATGGACACCCCTAAGTGTGTCGTCAGAGAAACATGTTTTCCTACATGAAGCAGCAGTCCTAATGCTGTCCTAGCTCACAACTAGCTGACCTTGAGCAGATCTGGAGGCCTTAATTGCGGCGATCATTCAGTGAGTTTATTGCCATGCTTTGATTCTTTTTCCCACACGTTTTCAGTCTTGTATGACACTGTGACAGGCTTCAAATGGTGTTTCAAAAAGACAATAAATGTCCTGTGAGTTCTCCAAGAAGGCCCATAGCCATAGGATGGTGACTCGCGAAGATCTATTTGGTTCTTCAAGAGAGGATTTCTGCAAACGTGCGGTGCTTTTTCGCTCTCCATCAAAGATCGATTGCTTCCAGGACCAAGAAAAGCCACAGAAACCACCTGTGGCACGCGGATCGTTTGCGGATCGCCCCAAACGCCACCAACGCGCTTCAGGAGACGCAGATCAAGAGCCAGCAAAGCAACTGCGCCGATGGCCGAGGCGATGGGGGGGGGGCTGGCCGGTGGACCGGTTGAGGAGCTGACTGCTAGGCTGATCTCGGCTGTATGATGCTTGGAGAAACTCGATGGATCCACATACCGAACCATCGACTGTTTATGTAGGCGCCTGGGTCCAGTCGTACCTTCTCCCTGAGAAGGTATGTGCCCTCCACACCGATTCCTTGAGGCGAGGACAGAGCATGATCATCCCCAAGATGGTTCTACAATCCAAAGGTTGTGGTCCATTACTCATTGGTACGATTTATTTGAGTGAAGGACAAGGATGAATATATTATATATATTTATATTACTTGTCCATTCTTTCGAGCGCTGTACAGTGTAGACCGCGGATTTCTTCTCATCGCTGAGATCAAGCAAAGACCTCTTGGGCTTGCCGGTCACGGCGCTGCAGGATGCTGATTGTGACAATCCCTCGTTGGCTCACGGGGACTTTGCGCCTCTCAAACACGAGATGCTCTATTTTTTGGGGGGCAAGGCATGAAGATCTTCAGGATGCAAATCTATTGATCATGCTATTGACCTCCAAAAAAGATAGTGTTTTGGTTTTCTGGTTCGGATTGAGATGTGCCACTGACCGGAACCGTTGCGTTTCCAGTTCGCAGTGCATGATGAGGTTACCTCTCCAGCTCGCACGATCTTCCATGGACAATCGACGCAAAGGATTCACTTACAGTATCTTAAAGTGGTTTCAGAGTAGATGGCATCCCGGCGTCCCTTCCCACCAGACCGACCCACGTCAGACCGATGTTTGCCCATGTCAGTCCAATTGACCATCAACACATGCACGACAGAGGGGCACGGGGTACCTCGGTCTCCGCAGGCAACCAGTGCGGAACGACGCTGGGCAGCAGGGGCGGCGATCGAATGGGAGATCGTTTCCTTCGCGGCGACACCGCCCGGGTTGGCCGTTCGCCGGAAGGGCGCGCCAGGGTTGACCGGTTGGCCGTTCGGTACCAGTCAACCCTTACCCTCCAGGTCAGTTGGACCGCATTTTTACTGGTCAAAGGTCAGGTTAAGACATGACTCCATGAGGTAAAGATCGGTACAGGTCGAGGGTCTTTTGTGACGGTTCGTGTTCTCCTGTTATCGAAATAAAGCGATTGCTCCTCATCTTGGGTATAGCTGGCCCATGTCGCTGTGGTTCTCGTGCCTGAATGACGTGGCCTCAACAAAGCTGCCCTGCAACAGAAGTGTGTGGCATGAACACATCTTACACCTATAGAACGATATGTTTTTTATTTTTAATAAACAAAGTTCTTCTGCAAACACGAGGTGATCCACTTCCATGTATGCTGGAGAAGTCTACTTGTCACAGGACCGATGCTTCTGCCCGGACTTCACTAGGAAGGTAGGAAGTAGGTTAAGTGACCCCCCCTTCTATCTCTTTCTCAGTCTCTTACCCCTTTCTAAGGTCCCGGTGGGATCCATGTCATACTTGGAATTTGGAGGTCCTCACCGTCCTCACCAACGAAACACCTGATGTTTAGTTAGAGATGATGTTTTTAGATGATTTGAGACAACATATCGACAACCAACAGCAAGGTTTTGACACGCTGCGCCCCAGATCTAGGTTGGGTATATCCTGTTGCCAGTCACTATTGTTGAGATGGAATGCAACTGTCGGCCCGTCGTCATCCAAATCGGGCCTGGGAGGTTGGGATTTGAAACAATACCCAGACGCGACCGCCATCTGGGACTGGCATATGAAACCCAATCAGTTGGGGTGGTTGAAAAATGGTTCAATGTAGGCTTTCATATGCCAGTGCCAGACTGGTCGTGTCTGGGATGTTCGTATGTCCACATGAGTAAACACAACACCATATGCATTTTCACCGTAGCATTGGGCTCGAAGGGGATGCCCATTTGTGCTACCTGTCGGAAGTGGTCACTTCTGGCAGGTAATTGCTCGGTGTGCGTTTCTGCACATCGACTGGTGGCCGCCGCGACCGGCCCGCGCCTGCCGCCGACTCAGGAGGCGCAGTTCAAGGTCACCAAGATCTTGGACGGAGCTTTCTACTCCATCGGGAGGCTCCTGCCGGAGGAGGATAGCCCTGAGAGGGGAGAAGCGGCTCCCAGCGATCTTCCGGGAGAGGAAGGACAAAAGGGAGAGGCGTCTCCCAAGCCACCAGCCGAGGCGAAGGAGGAGACAGTAGAGAGCAAGCCAAAGGAGGCCAAGCCGAGCGCGAGCACTACAGTTGAGGAGAAGGGGGTGTCCCCGTATTTACAGTTGAAAGAGGAGAAGGAGGAGAGTACAAAGGGAGTTGCAACACCTCCCAGAGCCACAGAAGAGAGAAAACCATTGCCAAGGAGGAAAGAGGAGGAGAAAGAAGGTTCAAAGAGGTCCAGATCGCCCAAGCGAAGGCAAGAGAAAGAAAAGAAGAGGCGAAGAAGGAGAGATTCGAGATCAGGAGAGGTAAGCGGCTCAGAAGTCCGCAGGCAGAAAAGGGAGACGACAGGCTCCCAAAAGGAAAAGAGAGAGAAGGAGGAGATCACAGCAAAGGATCCCGCGATTGAGAGAGAACCCTATTTGAGGCCAAGGCCAACTCAGAGGCGACCCAGGTCACCTCACACGCCTGAGCGACCCCCGCCAGAGAGGTCATCAGGTTCGAAAGGAGGAGGCAAAGGCAAGCCACAAGGTAAAGGTTGGAGGGGCCCGGTGCCCTACTCCAGTCACCCGAGGTGGACACAAGGGACCAACAAAGGGATTACGAAACGTGCAAAGCAAGAGCTTCAAGATAGGAAGAATCAGGGCCGGGGCGGCCGACGTCATTGGTAAGGGAAGCAATGGCTCCCAAACTACGAAGGCCGGCAGCTGCTGCTCCTCGGGTGAGACCTCGACGAAGGCCTGCTGCTGAAGGGGAGGAGGCCCTCCCAGTGGAGAGACTTTATTCCTGGGCTGACCTCACGATGGACAAGCTGGCAGACCTGGATGTCATTGAGTTGGACCGGGCTTCCTATTATAGTGCTTCCGTGAAGGTGGCTGGAAGGGTCGTTGCCGTGCATCCTGCAGATGGGCGCATGGATTTTGTGATCACAGGTACTCAGAGCGAGCGCATCATGGAGACGTTCGGCGGTGGTGAGGACAGAAAGGTTTCGGTTCATCTATGCAAGGACAGTTGTGCCCAGTTGGAGACTGGAAGGACGCTGCTGCACGCTCGGGGATACTGGGATTGTGCAGTAGCCCCGAAGGAGTGGCAGATGAACTTGTCCGAGAAGGCCGTGGCGGAGCTTGATGAGTTGTCTTCGTTGAGGAAGCTTGCAGAGGAGCGAGGCAAGGGGAGGGGAGGAGAGAAACCTCCCAAACCTGACGCTGGTGGAGCAGAGGAAGTTGAGGAAGAGAAGAAGGCCGGGAAGGAGAAGAAGAAGAAAAAGAAGAAGGAGAGACGCGGCGAAAAGGAATGGGAGGACAAGCTCGCCTCCCAAGAGAGCCTGGAGGTGCTTGAGAAAGGCCAGAAGACCGCTCGGGCTATTTTCGCCCACACCTGCCTGGACCCCAACGTCAGCCGTCGCAGGCGGTTGATGAGGAAAGCCCGCAAGATGAAGAAAAGGGGAGATAAGAAGAGAAAGCGGTCGGATAGCTCGGGGGAAGATGATAGCAGCTCTGATTCCACGAGCGAAGAGGAGGAGAGTGAAGAGGAAGGACCCCTGTTTGAGGAGACGAGAAAGGTGAAGAGGCTTCATGAGAGGTTTCCTGGAGCTCTTTCTCTTCAAGCGATTGAGAATATGAGAGAGCATCTCCTGACCGCTAGAGGAGACATATTTAGCAGCGCCAAGGAGCAATTGGGGCCGATCTTCGCCATCTATGCCCATCAACACCTGAAGCAGCTGGCATCGCCGGTGCTCTGGCAAGAGATCAATACAGTGGCACAAGTGAGCGATCTACTACTGAGGAGAAAAGTAGCTGCAGCGCTGGATGTCCTGGTCCAGAGGGCCAAATCACTTGAGTCGACGCTCAAAGGCGGACATTTCACCGTCTCGAGGCAGCTCGAACTGGTGGGGGCGGATCAGGTGGCGATGACGGAGGCAGGAGAAAACTACGAGGCGGCGAGGCATGCCCGAGAGGACTTCAGGAACAAGTCTATGGGGTCGAAGCCGCACGGCATAGGAAGAAAGGGCGACAATGAGGGCAAAAA
>CAXAMN010028472.1:1550798-1578032 GCA_963970005.1 Durusdinium trenchii | reverse complement strand
GTGCAGATGTCGTGGCAGGCACAGCATTTTGTGAACCTCGAAGTGCAGATTCCGTGGCAGGGGCAGCGCCTGGTTCAGGAGATTCTTATCAACCATGTTAGTGAAAACAATGTGGCCACATCTTATGATGCGGGCAGTTACAGAAGGAAACTGTCTAGCCAATTTGTTTCCTTTGCGCTGGGAGCGTGGGCACAGCGCCTGGAAGAGGCGCCCCAGGAGCCTGTACAGGCTTGGCCCCCTCCACACAGGGCCCAACCAAAGTTGGATGCCAGGCGCCGCAGGCAGCCGAAGAGCTCCGACGAAGAACGTCTGTGCAAATTGATGTCGTTCAGGCAGCTCTCATTACATCATGTATTCATCTTCTCATTCAAAGTGGCTCCTACGCGATGATTCCCAGACAGTCCATCCCCACATTATTAGCAAATCATGCCAATTTGGAGAGCAGATAGAGGTCATGCCCCTTGGTGATCTTTACTTCCCTGCATTTGAAATGAACAACCAGGAGAAATTCAAAATGATGGTTTTCAATCCAACACCTTTCAAGACCAAGCGCAAGGCAGAAGCAGAGCCCATAATGGTTCAGAAAGCCAAAGCTGCTCCCTCAGCCTCAGCTCCTGTTTCTGTCCCACCACATCTCCAACTAGCAAATCTACACAGCCTACTGATGCTGCTATTGCAGGGTTGCCAATTCATGGCTCTGTTTGGCGGGAGGTCTATGGCCAGAAGAGGCCTGCAGAGCCCTCTTCACAAGCTTCAACTTCAGCAGTACAAGCAGGTCCACCCCAGAAGAAAGCGAGACATGGATGGCTTGAAAAGGCAGGCTTGTTGATTGTTGCATATAAATGGAAGCAATGGCACAAGTGTGACTCTTTGGTGGTCACAAGAAGCTGAGTCTTCCAAGTGGTGACGCAATTGGTGGTCACCAGTTGGACGACCGGCAAGTCCAGGAGGTGATCCGCCTGTTGAGGGAGATCAAGGCTGAACAAGCAGGTTTGCGCAGTGGATGACGAAGGTCTCCTTCTCAAGTTCATGTTGAAGGCTGGAAAGAACACAAGAACCAGGACCAGTGGCCGCAGTCTTGCTTGAAGGGGCGGGGGGTCGCTTGTGTAGCGCGTTTTCACTCACTCTCACTCTCACTCTCACTCTCACTCTCACTCTCCCACCCACTCTCACCCACCCACACCACTCCACTCCCCACACTCCACTCCCCACTCTCACTTTCACTCACTCTCTTTCACTCTCACTCACACTCACACCCACACTCACTCACTCTCGCACTCTCACTCTCACACACTCTCACTCTCTCACTCGATCTCACTCACACTCACCATCACCTCTCTGGGCCACAATTGTGTCTAGATCTCTAGGCTTTCCGCTGCTACACCTCTAGACTCTAGACCTCACACACAGTGTTTGGGGTTTCTTGCCAAGACAATGTTGTTTAAACTGTGTTTGGGTTTTTGTTTGTGGTTGCGTGTTTGTGATTGTGTTTGTGGTTGTGTTTTTGACTGTGTGTTTGTGGATGCGCTTGTGGTTGTGTTTGTATTTGTGGTTGTGTATGTGCGATCGTGTTTGTCGTGTTGTTTGTGGTTGTGGGCCGTTGTGGGCTGGTTGAGGTCCGGCGGGGAACGCTGCCAACTGGAGCTCGCGGTCGAAGCCCGCGGTTGAGGCCCGGCGAGGAACACTGCCAGCCGAAGCTCGCGGTTGAGGTCCGGCGGGGAACACTGCCAAGCGGAACTCGCGGTTCAGGTCTGGCGGGGAACACTGCCATCCGGAGCTGGCGGTTGAGGTTGGGAGGAGGAGGCGGAGGAGGAGGAGGACGAAGGCAGCTGACATAAAGCCTAACAACCCTCACCAGACAGGTGGGGAACACAAACAAGAAACAGAATAGAGTTTGCAAGATTGAATATGGTAGATGTGGGATATTTCAGTACATGCAACATACATTGAGCTTAGAGCTCTTGGAACTTACACTACGTATGACTACGGTCCATGGTTCAAAATTGGACTATCACCTATCATTCAGCCTGTGCCGGCTGCGAGAAAGACTAATTCTAGTTCCTCCGGTGCTCTCTTGAAAACCGCCGGACACGCCCTTTCTGGAGGCGTCAACCGTGGCGGCGTGGATTCCACCGAGTTCATGGCGGAGGTGTCCACAGCCTACCAGGCACCGTCTCGGTCGGGACGTCGGACGCCGCGTCATGAAGGGAGAATCTGTGGAGCATCTTAATAAATGACGGCTAACCCAAAGATCGACGTCTCCAAAAAAGGAACACAACCCGTTAAAGGAACATGATTGATAGCTGGTGGAGGTTCTGTTGGGCACCGAACTTCAGCGGATTGGATTGGATTGGATTTTTTTAATTGTTAGAAGGGAGAAAACTTAGCTTACGCTCCTGAGTGTCTCAAACTCGTTCACACTCCTGGGTTCTCTTCCTATCCATTTCGTAGATAAGTTTGAACCAATTTCCACAGGAAAAGGTTCGAATTCTGCAGCAGCGAAAACAGGATCTTCCCTGTCTTCTACCTACTTTGCACATCGCACAAGTTCGAACAGGTCCGAAATTCCACGTCCAGCTGTGTGAAAGATGACGAAAGAACACACGCCCAATCCAGAGGCCCCACGTGGCCCATCCAAAAAACATTTTTTGATTTATCCCTAGAGAACAAACATGGGTTTTGTATGTGGAAAACCATTACTTTTCATGGGTTTTGGTTCTGGCCGACCGCCCCACCGCGGCGCTCGAGCGGTTGATCGCCGGTTCCGCGGAGGACTTCGACATCGACATGACGAAGATCGAGAAGATCACCGCCACGGTGGTGGGGACACCCAGATCAGATGGGGGAGGGAAACGGGGTGGAAGGGTTTAGGCCCAGACACGATTGGGACTGGGACTGGCATAGTGTTTGGGTGGGGAAATGAGGAGTTGATAGGACGGCACCAGGTGGGTATTGGAAAATGAACGAGGTGGTATAGTCAAGTCAATGGGCTGACATTCCTTGATTCGTGGAGGATGGTGATCCAGACCAGACGCGTTGCTGGGTGGTCTATTATCCAGTTCGACTTTCATTTGGTTTCGTTCGACAATGGATTAATACCAGCGGGGTTCAACCTGGATGGAGGCCCCTCTCAAATCCATGCCCTTATAGCCTTCCCTTCGACCAGAACAAATTAAGAGTTTGGTTGACCTGTTTTTTTTTGCACAGAAGAATGGAATGGAAATGACCTTTTGGGCTATTCAACATGTTCCTCAAAACCTGTAACTTCCAAAAAACACTCCCAGTAGCACAGTTGCCAAGTTGAGAGGTACCAGTTCTTCTCCCTGTTAGTTCTTTTCATGCCTTCCATCCATGCGGTCGTGGTCGTTTCCATCCACGTGTCTTTTTGACCGTGGCCCGTCTTTTCGATGCCGGCCTGGCCTGACCGCCTGACCCAGGCTGGTGAAGACATGGTTGGGAAGTCACGGCCTCAGAGGCGCTAGAGGTGGAGTGACAAGAAGCACTCAGCGCGTGGTCGGACATTCACAGAACTGCACGGACATCTTTGGACACGTACTATGTACCGAAATCAACCCGTTTGTAGCGGCAATGTTGGAGGAACTGGAAACAGGCGCGCCCGGCGTTTTTGTTGAAGAGCTGGCCCTTGTCCTTCTGACAACCATGTATGTCGATGTCCATTTCCAGAAGCCATGCATCGGGGCCCAGTGACTGCCCAGTGAGTTTATGTTTTTCAACTTCTGAGTTTCAAAACCGGATAGCTTTAAACAGTCAACTGCCCAGACATCTGAGCTGCCACAAAGCCTGGTCAGCAGCGAAGCATACTGAAGTATACTGAACCATTCTACGTTTAAGGGCATGGAGAGCATGCAAACATATGCACACATTTGTTTTTTTGCTTCTTTGCAACTCACAGATTGAACAGATGTTGGACAAAAAGGGATGCCTTCACTGCCCCAAAGACTCTCTATACGTGGCAGCCACACTACGCCAAGTTACATCTACCACGTCTGGTGCTTTGCGCAAGATAACTGGGTGCAGCAGGCGGGAGGTTCACAGGGACTGGCGATGCGGGAGTTTGTGGAGAGCGGTTCGGGGGTGGACCATAGATTTGATTTGGTTTGCTTATTGATGATTAGGACTGCCTATTATTCACCTTAGACTAGACGACCATGTTTTTTGGGTCTTCTGGCACACATGTTTTTTTCGATATTGTTGTTCAACTTATGTATGATTTTGTAATCTTATATGATGAGAGCAAAGAAAGTAACAGCTGGCTAAGTTTGAATTGGTGAGCATGAAAGTAACAGCTGGCTAAGTTTGGATTGGTGAGCATGCCCTGAGAAGGTGGTCGTTACTCTAGATTCTAGATGTTTGTCTTTGGGAAGAAGTTGCCAGGCCCGCACCTCCGCTCAAGAGACGAGAACCTCGCCAAACTTGGAGACAGCAACATGCGACACTGTGGGTTGGAAGATGGCTTTCGATATGTACGTCGAATGCCAGATGCTCAGCTTTGGTGCTTGCAAACAGCTGTAGTAGGTTGAACAGCTCGGACAACCCTGTGGGCGCACGGTTTAATGAGGACTGGTGAAAATGGAGAGTCAAGAGCGTTGCTGCTGGTTTGCTTGTGGTTGGCTGCTGGTGTGCTGCTGGGCTGCTTCTGGTGTGCTGGCATACTATAGCTAGTGCTGCTTGTTTTCTGGAAGCATCTTCCGACAATGCCTTGTAGACTTTGGTCGCAGAGCGTTCATATACAGCTTCTTGTTGTCAACTGCCGCTTTATGACTAGCACCTGCATAGTGGTTTCGACTTTGTTTCTTCCTTTCTCGAAACAATCCAATCTCAACTTGCGATAGTGACACTGAACTGGCATAGCGTAGCTGAGTCGCCGTCGCCGTCCATCAAAGCTGCAACCAAATTCTCGAGCCACTATAAATAAGAAAACATAGAGCAATACTGTATACACAAACCAGTCAGGAAACTCCAATTGACATCTTTTGAACACTAGTCTCATAATTTGAGCTTATATTATATGACATACCACTAGTTTACATATGTCAAGTACCCACCTTCACAAGGTCATTAACAGGCTTCTTATATATCTTATATATATGACCGAAGACCGCAGGCGCCGAGCCCAGCACCCTCGCCCTCCTTCATCGCGCCCACCGTGCCGAACCAGGCGAGATTCTTTGGACGAAGACGACGGATCCGTCGAGGTGTTCGGTTGATCTGCGAGTCTCGCGCAGATCGAAAACTGCAGTCCATTCCTTCATCCTGGTGGGATGCCGCCAAGGCTGAAACTGCTTTGTAGTTGGTGTTTGTAGCTTCCTATACTGATGATTTCATCCAATACCAGAATGGTTTTACATCTCCAGGATTGGGGGGGTTCTATGGATCAACGGCTAACAGATTGCTGTGAAGTGCTTCGATGCAAAAGCGCAAGACACCGGCTATCAGGGAAGGAGACAACTAGTGAGACAACTCAGCGGATTTACAGCCTGACTACCTAATGAGTACACTCTGAACACATCGAAGTGGATGGCATCGTCTCACAAGGAAGACTATATATGCAAATCCACTTTGTGAATCTTTGTGACATTTTCGTTGGAGATCGTTACCTGAAACCCATTTGATCATTTGACCCCTGGTTTGATCAGAAAAGACCCTGCCTAGAACTATGTTACGGCGAAAATCATTGCCGTTTTCATGAAATGTCGCCTTTTTTCGTCCTGCGGTGTTCGATGAACAGCGGCCGTTTCGGTCAGGTGACGGCAATTTAATTTTTGTCCACGCATCCATGCGCCGTATGAAGAGTCATTTCCTTTTAGTGCAGGCGAGTATGAAGACATGGTAGGGTTTTCGTCGGGTTTTCGTCAGTAACTCGACCTTTTGCACAGCATTGCATAATTTTTCTGACTCTTTAGCACTTGTATTACGGCTTTGTACTTACGGCGCTCTTCCCCGTACGTACGGCATTTTGCCCATACTTACGACGCTTTTCCCGGTACCCTCTCTGAAAAATACTCAAGGTGGCAGCAAGACTTGTCACAATCGATCCTTTCAGCCATTGCCGTGATGTCAGTCGAGACTTTGGACAGGAGCTGTAACATCTTGAGAAGTGCTACCATGAGCCTTGAAAACAACGAACTCTACTTGCACGTAAAAAATTAACGAATGTGCGTAGTTTTGCAAGCAGCCAAGCTGCACACAGGGCATGGACGGACCAAAACAATATCCTCTTGGTAGATCAAGCAAAGCGGCAATTCTTCTTTTGTCACGCCGTTTGCAGTTTCCAGGGATTGAGCTACGGCAGAGAAATGAGTTACGGATAGTTACGGCAAAAATATGCGCCTCAACAGCCTCTGCTCGTCGCAAAGGAAGATGTCCCGATTGTGCGAGGCCTTTCCTGCGCTCTTGTCGTGGTCACAAGATGAATTCAAACGGAAGTTTGGGCAGCTGCTGTATGAATTCAGCAGAGCGATCGGCCTGTGGATCAAATCGGTGCAAAATGTCCTGCTCACGCAGCCTCATCGCCTGGAAACATGGCAGGGCCTGCTGCGACTTGCACGCGTTCACATGTTGACCTTTCTGTTGTTTGTTGATTTGATCGGCAGGGCAATGCCGTCAGCACTACAGAACCATGGGCTCAAGAACCTGGCGCCGCTGGCGCCGCCACGCGACCTCAAGAACCTGGCGCCGCCGCTACTATGGAACCATACTAGTCTAGTAGTTGGTGGTCCAAGGTATACGGGGTCACTCAGGGTCTAGAGGCTGTATACATACACTCCAGGGGTCGAATTGGACATATCTTCCAGTCCCATGGCGTGTTTGGGTGAAGGATTTGTTAAAAAAGCAACGGATGATGGTCGCATTTTTTTGTGCGTTGTAGTCTATCCCTAGGGGCTCACATACCTTCTTAGAAGCTACTTGGGCCGTCCAAGCCTACATAAACAATATCCAATCACCTTCTGACAAGGGACTTGGAATCAATCAGTGGCACCATTCATACAAAACCACGGTGTTGCCCAGCCAAATCCCCAAATCTTCAGGTGCAGTCTGTGATCATGACTCACCCCACACAATCATTCCGAATCATTCCTGATTTATTCCCTGACCCACCACGCACTGGATCTACTTAATCTTGTACAAGGTGGACCATGGTGGACCATGCCACTGTGTCACCACTCCATGTTGAACCACTCCACTGACATGCGCGCACGCTAACGTGCGCGCTTCTGCATCTGTGCGCGCGCTTCTACGTCCTCTTCGACCGTGCGGGAGAAACAGAGTGAACGGTGCCAGGTGGATCAGGTCCATATGACCGCCGTGAACTTGGCCATCGGCCAGGCGGGTGACGCGAGCACGGTGTGTTCGTTCGTGCTCACGGAGTGCTCGGCTGGAGCGGAACGGCTGGAACGAGCCCGGTGAAACGTGTTCCTTCCAAAGTGATAACACAAATAAATGTATGAATCAGTTATATATATATACTGTACAGAAAAGCATATTTGTCAAGATCTACCAAGGTGATTGATGCCAGCTTTATACGTAAACGATTACATGAGTCAACTATATATATATATATAGATGCCAAGGTCTATAGCCGCAAGAATGGATGATCACCAGTACTTCACACTCTACGTTTCCAAGTTTGCAGTATTCAGGCCGTCAAGACCCGTCAACACCATCCACCCTTGCTACAGCGGTTTCAGAGTAGATGGGGGGCACAAATGTCTAAGTTTGTTGGTTTATATGGACCCCCATCTGTCTAAGTCTAAGACATGTAGGGGTGCCAGTGCCATCTACTCTGGAACCACTGCACATCCCGATTCAGAAAGATCTTTTCTTCCGCTCCCTGGTGCGATCGGCGCACCACATGCCTCGGTATGTGCAGACTCGATGTATACAGAGCACTACTTCATGTAATGCTTTCATGTAATGCTTCCATGTATATAATGCTTCATGTAATGCACAAAGAACGGTTCTTGGGATCAGGTCATGTTTATGTTTTCCCTCTGGGCGAATCCAGCTGCAATGGGATTGTTTAGTTTTCCCGGTTCCTCAAACGAATCCAACCCCAGAGCTCCAGTCGTACCTCCTCAGGTATGACTGGACCCTCTAAGCCCTCCCCAGCCTGACCTTCTAAGAAGGTACTTGGAACCCCATAGGGCAAGAAAAGGAACGAGGAGCGTCATACCCTGCCGACCGGCTCTCACTGCGCGTAACGACTCCCACTCCGCCCAAAGCTCGCGCCGTTGTGCTTTCGCGACGCAGGTCACAACCTTTGATCAGACGCCACCAACCTTCCAAGTGGGGACGGTCAGTGGGGGCACCCGTTGGATGGGTGTTTTTTGTCCAAGACTTGGGTGTCTTCGATGTTTTGGCCATGTTTGGCAATGTAGTTGGGAATACCTTGGATCAGCCACAAATTCATTTGGTTGTATAGAGGGCACTTCTGGCTGTTTCAGGCGGTGTGAAACCGCTGAACACGTTTCCGGGATTCTGCAGTTGCTTTGGTTTTTGGACTCTCCCACCCCTGCCCCAAAAAATAGAACTATCTCCTGACTTGAGGAGAGACCAATTCACCCCGCCCGGTCACCTTCGAAAAGGCGACCACTTGCCGTTCGACCCGGCATACGGGCGAACACAGAGGGACGCCGTGAGTTCGGCTCGGACGGGCCTATATATGATATATTATAGGGGTGTCCTTCAAAACCTGTAAGAGTTGGTAATAGCACTATATTTATAGTGGTATTTTAAGAGAGGTCGGTCAACCAGGCCCCATGATCACCCACTGGGTCCAGGGAATGGGAGATATACCCCTAACAAAAAGGTACCTGAGGTACCGGTCACTGGCATCTCCTGCGCATCGACCCCTCTCGTTCCGCCGAATCCCCTTCGCCCTGCGGAGCACGGCGGCGTCGGCGTCCGAGGCTCGGCGGTGTCGGAGACTTCGTTGCAGATCACGTTGACGCTGGACGAGCCAGGCCTTCGTGGGAGAGACGGTCGTGCGGGGCACCGGTGTGGTCGGAACGTCACGTCGGACCGGTCGTGTTTGGTGTTCACGTGTTTGGGTAGAACGACCTGAAAGAGTGAAGGTGTGAGATCTCTGCATACATGAGATTATACTCCCTAGGGCTCCAAGTAGCTCCTCAGAAGGGCCTCTAAACCCACCCCAAACACCTTCTTAGAAGGTACTTGGAGCCCTAGGGACTGACTATATGTACTCAAAGAGGATCAAAGAGGTCTACATTGGCATGGTTGGACTAGTCATGTAACCTGTACGATCTACCAGCAGTCACAAAGGGGTGCCTATTGGAGGATAGGGGTGCCCATTGTCTACTCACTTAGGGACTAAAAACAATCCCTTTGTAATTAAAGAGGCAGTCTATTTTGACCAAATCGTCCTGTTGTTTTTCGTGCTTTCGGTATTTAACCGACAATCTATTCTAGCCTTCTGAGAAGGTACGACTGGATCCCTAGGGGACGTGGTTGAAACCGAAGTCCCATGAGCATTCCACCCGTCCCGTGGAGGGACTTCCCACCCCCGGTCGTGTGGTGGAGGATCCCGGTCGCATGCACGTTTCTATGGGACTGACATCAGTGACCGATCAATGGACCCCTTTTCATGCATCACCTCCTGGCCGTTTCTCGGGTTGGACTGCCAGTCCGGCGTTCGTGTTGGAGTCCGAAATAGACCCATAGGCCGATCAATTGACCCCTCTGGCACCACCACCCCTGGCCTTTTCTCGGCCGTCCGCAGTCCCAAACGGCTCGCGTCACGTGGCCTTTCGCGCTCGTCACGACGGGTCTCGGACACCGGGTCCGGCGGGCGAGGCACCATTTGGTGCCAGCCGGTGCGGACCGGCTTCGCGGAGCCCAGCATCAACGAGATCCTCCAGGAGCAAACCGGGGTGAACCACGGAGCGAGCGGCGGAACGCGGTGGGCTTGTGGTGGGGTCGCTCGATCTGGCTCCAGACCGGAAGTACCGGTGTCACCGCGTGGGAACCACGGTACTTCCGAAGTCACGAGCCCCATCGAAGTGGTTTTCAGGACGTGCGGGTCGATCTTCGGATCACATCGAAGCACAAACTTTGCTGAGAACATTTGAGAAGTCATTAAAGACCGTCTTTCTGCCTAACGCAAAGCATCTGAGACTACACTCCATGTTGTTTGAGGGATCATATTCGATCAAATCGAACATTCAGATGGATTTGGGTTTGTGACTTGTGACTTGTGTGTGTGTGACATACATCACACAAATACCAGCACCCGACTTCATAGGTCACCACACCTGCGACTCAAGTCAGCAAAAGCCTCCAGAGGAGACCTGTAGAGTCGGGTGCTGGTACATGTGTCTACTGATCGTCTGGAGATGTTTGAAGTCGACCAGGGAAACAGGACTCGTCGACGAGTCGGCATGGAAGACACCCGTTGAAGCATGGCGTGTGTATGTCCTTTTTGCCGCCTGTAGCGTAATTAATGTGTCACTGACTATAGACAGTGCATCAGGTGACAAAAAAGACTTAGGACAATTTGTATAGGTTTGTCAGTTGTCATGGTTTATCACTAGTCTTGCTTGCTTTCCAGTTGCCAAAACCATGAAACACCTCGTCGTGTCTTCTCATTTTGAATTCACTGCTTCCACTCTTTGACTCTCCGTCCGTCCCGTCTCGACCCACGGGGTTTGGTTCGCGGTGGGCGGCAGAACAACGAGTACAGCGATGCCTGTGGCACATCGAGCTGTGTGGCAGCTGGAGTGGCAAGTGACGTTCATGCCGGGCCGTGTGGGTGTGTTATTTGGGGTCCGAAGTCCGGTTCTTTCAGGATCAAACCATCATTTTCAGGGAACCCTTTAATATTGTAACTGTCTTTAGGTCTCCTCTGCCCTCCCCTGCGCTAGGTAGCGATCTTGTTTACTCGGGTTTCGGGCACTTGATGTGTTATTTTCGGCTCTTGGGGCTTCTTGCAGGCTGGAAGAGCGGTTTGGAATGATTCTGGGTTTGGATGTCGAAGCGTATATACCCAGACGCGACCCATGGGACTGCCATAGGACTGCCGATGAGTTGGGGTGGTGCCAGGGGGGTCAATGTGGGCATATGATAGTTCCATGGAGTGTATGGGATAGGTGCCATGTTGAGCCCGCCCAGTCTTCTGAAGTCGGGAGGGTTTGAGGTAGGTTCTTCCCCAATCGATCCTCAAAGGCCGGAGGTAAGGTGAAACAAGTCAAGGCGAGGTGTTCCATGTGTTTCCTTCTGTTTCATTGGCTTAGTTTTCAGATATGTCAAAACATATCAATTCTGTCCAGACCCAAGTTTGATGAGGATTTGCTTCTGGTCTTCTCAGCATTCTCAGAACTTTGCTTGCAGTGATTTGCAATGCCGATCGGGGCTGGCGGCAGATGGCGGTGGTCCTGTTGCCTGAGTTTGGTACCAGAAGGGTCAGCTCTACATGGCCGAGCTCCATTGCCTGAACACCTTGAGCTCTTCTGGTCTCCATGTTGACAGGACCTTCGCTTTGCCCTTTGCGTCAAGATTGGACCAGCGGGACTGCCGACCGCATCCTTTCCAGTGTGGGTGACAAGGACTGGCTGTGAACGTGAGGTCTCAGCGATGTCGTGGAATGCCGACCATGTCTGTCTTGGCTGCAGCAAACAGGGTGTTTGTGGAGGACCTCAAACCTGATGCATGACCGACTGCACCACGTAGCCATCGACGGCGTAGTCAGTGCTCATGATTCTGCAAATACAGGTGACAACAGTCTTCCCAAGTCTCTGCAAGAACCCCCGCCGCTGTGTTGAATAAGGAAGGAAAGTGCTCAAAGCTTGGTTTATATCGTGAAATCCAGGAATACACTCCAAATCCAGATGGCCTTCTTTGTTCCCACCCACAGTGAAAAGAAAAACACAGACTTTCTTTCTTGCTGATTTGCTTCAACGTCTGGTTTTTCATGCTTGTCTCGCTGCCCAAACTCACTTCTGAAAGCGCTTCTAGTCTCGCAGCGGGAAAGTGAAGTGAGCTGCCCCCACAGTGTCCCCCATGCAACAGCCACTTAAATCAGTGCATTTGCCCCCCTCTTTGCTTGCCAAACCAATGTTGACAGTTGTTTTGGGACGAGGCATCGATTTGTATTGAATGCTTGCCTGTTCTCAGCCTCCATGCAGTGTAGCACTAGTGCCGAGACTGCCATGTGGAATGACACTTCCTATGGGGGGTGGTGGGGTGCTTCCACTTGTCGAAGGCGCGGCATTGAACCTTCTGTCTTCCAAAGTTTAAACATAGCAAGGGCCTCAATTCTGTGTGGTGTTGGTGCATCCACTTGCTGATACCACCGCTTTGAAACTTATGTCTTTCCAAAATTTGGTTGGGTGGGATGGGTTTGCCGTCCGAAACATCTTTCCTATAGGAAGCTTTGAAGTTAACACGCAAACAAACCTAACCAACCAGAAAAACGCATCTCATCAAACTCCAAGTTGGAGTTTGGATGGGTGGGACGCCCTTGGGCCATCTCAAACTTCTTCCCTTGGAAAACTTCCAAGTTAAACATGGAAACTGCCACCAACCAGAAAATATCTCATCAAACTCCAAGTTGGAGTTTGTGGGTGGGAGGGGTTTGAAACTTCTTCCCTTGGAAAACTTCCAAGTTAAAAACATGGAAACTGCCACCAACCAGAAAATATATCATCAAACTCCAAGTTGGAGTTTGTGGGTGGGAGGGGTTTGAAACTTCTTCCCTTGGACACTTCCAAGTTAACATGGAAACTGTCCTGCAACTTCAACCAGCAAAAGCTCATCTTGGAGCACTTTCACAAAAACTCAAATCACTTTTTACAACCCCTAGGGATCCACTGCCGCCTTCTCAGAAGGTACGACTGGGCCCTCCTGGTGCCTACATAAACAGTCTCCAATCACCTGACAAGGTACTTGGATCCCTAGGGAACAGCTAAAGGCTTTGGGTTATTTGGCTTGAACCTGGGAGGCTTCGAAACCTGTTGATGGATTCGACAACCGTTTTCCAGTTCCTTGAAAAGCCCATATATACCTTGGAGTTTTTGTTGGCTCCACTGATTTACCATGGGGTTCTTTTGTTTTTTCATCCTTCTTTGGGACCCCATCGCCCTGGCACTCGCTGTACCACCCTCTCCTCCTCCCCAACTGGGCCTGGCCACCGTCGAGGCCGTTCTTGTCAACGGTCGGACGCACCACCAACTGGACCGAGGTCACCATGACCGGCTTGTACGCCAAGACCGTGCTGCTCGGCGAGAGTGGGGCATGGGAGCGACGGTAGATGTGGTGGGTGGAGTCCTGGATGGATGGTTTATCTATCCACTATCCACCCACGATCCTCGCACTGGAAGTGGATGGAATCATTCAGCTTATTTCTTCATACCCATACAATCCAGGTACCTCCTGAGGATGGTTTGGAGGTGAGTACGTACTTCCTGACCATGGACGTCCTCAGGATGGTCCTGGACCCTCAGGGATAACTTAGGGATATATATATATATACCAGGACCCCCTAAGGGATGTCTAATTATAGCTCCTTAGGTTAAGGGGTGTCCATTAGCCACCTTGTGGGTCCTGGTATATATATATATATATATATATCCTATCGTCATATCTTCCAGTGTTCGTGTACTCCGATGTCAGTGTTTAAACTGTGCCCTTCATGGGGAATGTCAGGTCATTTCATCAACCTGGAGATGACTTGTTCCAATTGCAAGGTTTAACGATCCGTCCACACATGGAAATATTCAAGGCATCCAAAAGGAAAGGGACCATAATGGTTAACGGACATATTTTGCAGGATGGGGAAAGATGAAACTGAAGGCAAGATCACCAGAGAACCTAAAGCTGCAAGATGAATCATCTGTCCCAGAGCCACCAATTGTTAACTAAATGACGCGCTTTTCCCGATCCATGTTGGATGAGGTGAGGGACCAGCTCGCAGGTGTTTCGTGCGTAAATGTGTGTAAAACATATCTGGGATTCCAAGGGTTACGTTGGCCAAAGGCAAACAAACTAGAGAACCACCTTCCCTTGCCTCAAAAATGCCTCAAAACCTGCCATGGACGTTGTGGACGTTTTTTGGTGGCCTAGCCGGACACAACTCCTTGGCCGGTGCATCCTTCACGTCCGACCGGCGTGGACCTGCAATTGGACCGAGCGGGACCCGCGCGGTACGACCGCTCCTTTAAGGTACGACATCTGGTGCTATGCGGAAGACGACAACGTTTATCCCCAGATCCCCAACGGTCAGAAGTTCACCTCGGGCGAGGCGTTCGGAATGCGAGGAGATCGGATCGCTTTCTTTGCCCCGGTGCCATAGATTGGGCTCCAGTCGTACCTGCTCAGAAGGTATGACTGGACCCTCAAAACCCACCCCAAACACCTTCTAAGAAAGTGCTTGGAACCCTAGGGTGTTTTGGAACTGCATGGAAAGGCAGCGAATCTTTTTGAGCGCAAGGAACTCGATGTTTTCCAGAGTTTTGTGGATGTGGTATTTTGGCGAATTTGTCATCTTCTGGTCCACTGGAGCCGCCATCAACATGTTCGATTGTTGAACTGGGAGTTTTTCATGTTCAACCTTTGCTTGGGATGATGGGCACTGGAGTGGATGAGACTGTTGTCGCTGGCAGGTAGAGACCCTCAGCACCTTGGACACGACACCGCAGGGCGCTCAGCACGCAGTGGATCGATGCGCTCAGTGGATCGATGCAATCCCCTACAGCTCCAGGAGGCTACCTCCTCAGGTTCAGTATGACTGGACCCGAACCTGGCACCCGGGCCCCCACACCCCTCCGATACGAAGGTACGACTGGAGCCGCATTTTTAAGAATCCCAGGGGGGGGGTTGCACAGCTCCGGTTTGGACACCTGTCCTTTCACGATCGCCATCTGGGACTGGCATATGAATCCATACATTGGGGTGGTTGAAAAGGGGTCAATGTAGGTATATTATACGTACCATACATGGAATGTCGATATGCCACTTTCAGACAGCTCGTGTTTGGGTGGTCGTGTATGCCTGGTTCTCGGGTTTCAGGGTTGGCTTTTGATGAAAGGGCGAAGCTTCCAGCTTCCATGCACCGGATGGCATAGCCAATGCCCAGTCTCAGTCCCAGTCTCTCAGTCCAGCTTGACCTAATTATGGGTCTGACATGACTTGGTCCTTGTCCAGGTCTCCTGGTCCTGAAAACCACACAAAATAAATTGATGTCGTGTTTCTGTATGACCAAATTCCAGTAACATGAGACCCATGCAATGAGACATGAGACGGATGCTAGTGAAGGATGTTCCCCCGCACACGCAGCGTCTTGTTCACGCGCAGTTCGCACCCGCCCGCTGGACGGATGAAGCCCGGGCGCTGCATGCATCGATTGGACGCACTGCGACAGCCACGAGGCCAATCTTGACCATCGTCTCGGCCGAGAGCCCCACAAGCTCAGACATCCGCATCAAGGCGCTGGCGGAGAGCTGTTGGAGAGCTCCCTGGGAGAGCTGAGATGTAGAAGCTGAGGTCTACCGAAAGGACCTTCCAAAGGTGGCCAAGCTTCCCATCAAGACAGTCCAATGGAGCTAGGTTAGGTAGATGGTGATAGATGGTGAGCGGGTGAGGAGAGGAGGCGGTGCTGCACTTCTGGAATCTTCTGGACTATTGGTGCGAATTCTCATTTGATGGGAGCTGAACTGGAAGACCATTCCAACCAGAATGCTGGAAGACTATTCCACTGTTTAGACGGGGATTTCGGAGATGGTCCAAGATTTTGAAGTGGTCAGACATAGTCAGGCTGCTATTCGGACTGGCCGTGCTGAATCTACCGGCAGAACTGAACCCTTGAAACTGTATTGAATGGAACAAAGCCCTGCAGCATTCTGGTTACAGCTAATCCACCTCGTCGTGAGCTGCAAGAAACTAGTGAAGACTATGCCAGGGAAAACGCACAAAAAAAAATACAATAGATTGTTTTCCTATTCAGGTCAAGGCTCAAGACCAACCATACTGATTGCTTTCAACTAGAAAAGAGCATGTCGAAGCCTGTATATTTTAGGTGTGTTTGGGGTGGTGCTCATGTTGGTTCGTTCATCAGGAGTCCTACCCTACTGTTTTCGCGTTTCGACCGCCAGGTCAAGCTGGACGAGCCTGGAACTGTCGGGTGTGCCCAGAGCTCCTTTGAAAAAGGACTTCACTGGAGCTATAACCAACTCACTGGTTTCCTGTTCATGTCGAGGTTTTGCGTTGCGCAACTTGTTTTGGTAGGTGGCATTTTAGGAAAACCCTGCTCTTGACCCACCAAAGCATCGACCGTTGCGCGGCTCAACAACCTTCACCTCAACAAGTCCGGTCTGGATCGTGACCCAGGTGCGTGTAGCAAGTTTGACCGTTTCCACCGTGTGATTCTTCGGTCAACTGCTCCGTTTGGTGTGCACCCACAGCCATTTTTGGTAAGAAATGAGGTCCACCATCGAAATGACTTCTCAGAGCATGATGGAGCAGAGCCACAGCTTTTTCGGTCCGGTCCACCATGCATTTCGCGCAGAAGAGAACGGTGCCCCACCAGGACCCAGACTGTCCGTTCACCGTCACCGTCTCTGAGGTTTGGTGTAACAGCTTCCAGGCTGGTACTGCCTATGGCAGTCCCAACTTTGCCGCCGTTGGGCAGCTCAGGACGATGGTCGTGCAGAGCGAGCGAACTCTGCGAAGAGTTCGCAGTGGAAAGGTGTTATCGTCGATCCAGAGCTTCAACTACCTCCGTTTCGAAGATGGGACAGGGGTGGGTGCCAGTCGACTACCACCTGAGGAGATGGGACAGGAGGGTTTTAAAGGATGAGGAGGAGTGTTTTCAGCATTGTTTCAGGTGTTGGGTGCGCAGAAACAGCACTGAACTCCCAAGTGGAAAAAGATTAACTAGTTGACCATGTCCATCGATTTGTACCACAACCACGACATTGGAATACTTTCTTTGCCTAAAACACCCTAAATAGCGCATCAGAATCATGCAGAATCAGTTCAAGTTCTTGAGGTCAAGGTCCCTGTGGTGAGGGTGTACTTTCAACCAGCTGGATTTTGTTCTTTTGATCGAAGCAAATTCTTTGTTGAGGTATGCAGCTATGCTGACGTCAAAAGCCTTATCATTCCTTCAGTTTTGCAAACTTATATGCATCATCTAACCACCATGAGTTAAGCCACACAGTGTTGGTTCACGCGTCCATGTTGGTCAATCCTCTTTGTGAAGGTGTCTAACTCCAATGACTATCCCCACTATCCCTGATGTCGTAGGCTGCGTCAGCTCGCCAGCTCTCCTCTAGTTATTGCTGATCGAAGACCTGTCGTCGACGAAAAGTCGCAACTCCACGGAATGATCGACACCCCACGACACAAGAGCGGACCGTTTGAACCGGCGGCTTCGGGATCTCCGGCTGAGTCCGTAGCTGGTTCTGTTGGACTCGTTTTGGTTTCTTCTTGCTTCGCCCGCCCGAAACCCTGACCGTCGCAAGCTCCGTGGTCGACGTTCCCAGGTCTCGGGCGGCGGCTTTCGAAGCTACGTGGGCTTCCCTGGCCTGTCGTCCGGATGCCCGCGGGGTGGACGGTTTGGCCGGCGCCGTTGTTGGCACCGATGCGAGCTGCGCGGCTCTCAAGCTTTGATATGGAAAAATTCAGGTGCGTAGTCTTGCAACTTGAGTTAAGCCACTTGACTGAGACCAATCACACCTTCACTTGAGTCTTCTGCCTGAGACCAACAAGAAGAGACCAAATGCCTGAGATGAAGGTGTCACACTGGTCTCTTTTTGTTTGATCATTGAAGCAAGTCGCGAACGAGCGGCCCAGCTGGTCCCAGAAGGGGCAGCAGCGGTCATGGTGGTGCTTCGATGGCTGGAAGACGGGTCTTCCAACGGGTCGAATTGAATTTAGACTTGTCTTGGCCTCCTCAAAAAGTGATGATAGTGCTTCAGGTGCATCCACCATATTTAATCCCGTCCTCCTAATAATAAACACGGGCCCCCCCCCCCCTATTAAAAAAACCTCGGTCGCATTTTTTCTAATAGGGGGTCCCTGAAATCGGGGGGGCCCAAAATAGGGTCACCTGGAAACAGTTTCAAAACCAAAAAGTAATCCATGAAAATTTTATATAAAATCCTTTATTAAACTCATATCAAAAATGCAAAAAACCGCCAGATCGAAGGGTCTTCCTTTTCCCCTACAAAAACCTTCATTAGAATAGTGATTCTTCAGTAGACTAACAGCTAAAGCTTTCGAAAGGTGATGTCGCTGTGCCATGCGGTGTTGCATGACCTGCAAGTGCGTTTGCGTGAGTCCGTGCCATTGAGGGAAGGAAAGCCTGCTGGTGTAAGCGCGGCGTGTCATGGTGGAGTTTTGGGGAACCTATAATTAAAAAAACTACCACCAAAATCGACCATGTTGGTAGTTTAGTAGCGGTTTGAAAGGGCGGCAATTTAAAACCAAATATAAACCGAATTTAGGGGTTCGGACGTGGTGTTTTTTTAATTGGGGAGTGTTTATTAATAGGTACTCGGGATTAAGCCTCTAACACTACTAACCACCCGCCAGCACTGCTAACCACAAACTGCTTGCGCTTTTGCCTGCTTGCCACGTGCCTCGAATCGAGCCTTTTCCCGCGTCTCCTTGAGGCCCAACAGCCCCATCAACACCAACGTGGAAGTCATCGTTTCAGGGCTGGATGAGTTCACCCTCTACGACACGTGCGCGAGCGAATCTCGTCGGTTTCCAGGGACGCACGTAGAGGATTCAGGGGTGCATGGTAGACTGCAGTAGATCCAGAGGAGCACTTCTGGAGGATTTGAAGAATGGGTGGCACTTCTCAAGGGTTCGGACCTACACTGTGGTAGGACATATGGCGATGCACAGTGCACCGTCCGCAATTTGCACGCTTTGACAGGAACAAACATACACTGTGGTACACCTGCAAGTGCGGCCAGTGACTGTTCCAGTGAATGCATGCTCCGATCCTGCCAGCACCGATATCCAGTGGGTAGCTCCATTGAGTATCATGAATTCATAAATCAGTATGAAAACCTCTCTTCATCTCTCTCCCAAGCAAACAAAACACCACCTTCCAGTCATGGAGAGATAGCTGCGCTCTAGTAGCTGCGGCATGGACTATGTGAGCAAAGAACAGTATACAGACATACAGGCAGTTGATTGAATTTGTACTGAGTGATTTACTGCCTTTTAGGGGTGCCTACGGGTGCTAATCCGGATTCTTTCATAGAACTTTGAGGACATGTGCCGGTTAGTTAGTTAGTTAGTTAGTTAGTTAGACCTTTGGCACGAGAAAAAAACACATGGACGCCACATGACGCCACTTCCAGGTACTGTGCTGCGGAGGACGCTTCCACCTTGCCTTCGGTGAACCAGATGCTCGCGGCGCGCGGGGTCAGTTAGACGTGTGAGACGTGCGAAACGGCCGGCCGAAGTGGTTGAGGGTTTACTGTATGGACACAGATCACATGATATCACATGAACAGTGATTGAATGTGATTTAGGGTTTACTGTATGGATATCCTGTGATATCCATCCTCAGAAGTTCTGAACATGATCGCTGCAGTGTAGAAAACAAACACATGGATGGAGACGAAACCAGATCTCCCACAGCGCAAATGGTGGTTCTTGGATGTTCTTGGCTACCAAGTGAGCTTTTGGTGGCTAACCATGGCCCCTTTGCATCGCAGTTCATCGCTTGTGGGTCGTTGGTCACGTCCTGGAAGCCGCAACTGGACCTGTAGAGACTAAACTGGGGATTGTGTGACGTGTTGTGCTGTCATGCTTTTGTGAAGCCCAAACAGCTGGTCTTTGCCTTCCCCAGTCTTTGTGCAACTTCATGTTTCTCCGTGAGTGGTCAGATATCTGTGAACATCGAACCCCTTGCAACCAAGAAAGCATCCGCGGTGTCACGCCCGGCACCCCACCCTAGCACGGACCGCAGGCTGATATCCTCCTGACCGCCCCAGCAGTCGGTCAGAGCCTCAGTCGGTCAGCAGTTCAGACCTTGGCAATCTGGCGGGGTTGCTGGAGTTGGTGCAAGAAGAACTGTAAGAGAGGATGGTCAGAGGATGGCGAGTAGTTGAGCATGTGTTGTTTTTGTTTAAATGTGTTGCAACTAAGGGATTCCAGTAACTTGGATTCCCATGTGCTAAGCCTGGCTTCAGAAGTCAGAGGCAAGAGAGGGAGTTTAAGGAAACTGAATCCAGAACACAGTGGATTGCACAGCTGTTTAACTATTTACCCATCCACCCACCCACCTGGCACCACCCGCCATGTGCATGCGCTCCAACCAGTTCTCCATGCACTCCTTGAGGTCAGATCACCACCTTGGATCAATCCCCACCCGTCTTTACCGAGCTGGGTGCCAGTGGTATCACTGCCCGACGCCTCAGTATGTGTTTTTTCCTGGACAGTACGACCGAGCTGGGTGGTGTTCCTCGCGTGGTGAAACCATCAACAACGCTGGAAACGGTCGAGTTGGATTCGTGGTGAAACCAAAGAGATCACGTGGTGCCCCGGTGGTCGAAGCCCCGGTGGTCGAAGGCCTTTTGATCCTCGTGAAGATGCACTTAGTTGGTTCATTGATGGAGCATTCATCGGAGAATTCGTGGCCCATCCAGAATCCAAGACGAATCAATGTGACCAGCAACTTGGGGATGGCAACGGATATACCGGCCAAGCATTACTACGGTGGTAACAAAGCTCCCTGTGACTCACAGTTTGGGGGGGGTTCTTTTTGGGAGAAACACACAGACCATATGTATCCCTGCAAATCCAAGTACCTTCTCAGAAGGCACCTGGACCCTCCTGGCACCCACCCCAGTCCCACCTTCTGAGAAGGCACTTGGATCCCTAGGGTATATTCATACGCGTATTCAGCCACAACGGGGAGATCCATTTGGCCCAACGACAACCAGCCGATGTTGCTGAGGTTCATCCATCTGGAACACAGGTCCAGTCTTCGGGTCCTGAAAGCCATATACCCTAGGGCTCCAGGAGGTTACCTCCTCAGGTTCGGTTTGACTGGACCCTCTAAACTCACCTCAAACACCTTCTTAGAAGGTACGACTGGAGCCCTAGGGATAGTTGTGTCTTTAGATGATTAAAGGACGGTCCACAAGACCTCCCCAATCCTTTTCTCAGGAGGTAGTTGGAGCCCTAGGGTTATGACATAAAGCTGCTTGCTATGTCTGAAAAACCTTAAATTAATAGTTATTTTAGGAATAAAATAGGAAAAACATAGGAACTGAAAATAGGAAAAAAAAAGGACACAAAGAGGATGAGTCTCAAAAATAGGAAAAGAAAAGAGCTGGATTTAGAAATAGGAAAGGAATAAAAGGAAAAGAATGGCAGCACTCTAGGACAGGAACATAAAATGGACCTAGCCCCAGTGGACCCAGGTCTGGCGGACCTAGCCCCAGGGTAGCTAGGCCTAGCCCCGGTGGACCTAGGTCTAGCGCTAGCCCCAGTGGACCTAGGCCTAGCCCCGGTGGACCTAATTTTTTACTATTTTTTTCCTATTTTGGGGGGGGTGCGAAAATCGTCCTATTTTTTCCTATGTTCAATTCCTATTTTTCTATTTTTTCCTAATTTTTTCATATTTTTTAAACTAAAAATAGGAAAAATTAGGCAAAAATAGGAAAAATTAGGAAAAATATGAAAAATATGAAAAAATAGGACCCCCCCCAAAAAAATAGGTAAAAAATAGTAAAAAATAGGCAAAAAAAGCACCCCCCCCACAAATAGGAAAAAATACGAAAAAATTAGGAAAAATAGCCCTCCGTGGACCTAGGTCTGGCGGACCTAGCCCCAGTGGACCTAGGCCTAGCCCCGGTGGACCTAGCCCCAGTGGACCTAGGTCTGGTGGACCGAGGCAATGATCCTCTTTTATTCCTATTTTGTGTTGTCAGCCCTATTTTATTCCTATTTTGGGGTCCTATTTTATTCCTATTTTTTTCCTAAAAATATATATTTTTGAACACTCCAGAGATAGCAATAGCTTTTTTTCATAACCCTAGGGTATGTTGGCCCGTTGGGAATTGAACCAATTCAACGGATCCTTTATTTTTGAGACGGAATTCTATCATCCCAATATGTCCTGCAAAATCCTGCAAATATAAACCGGAAGCGGTTAGTTCATCCACTTTCTCAGCTTCCTTGAGAAAAGCATCTCCCCGACGGATGCCCTGAGACGTGCCAAGGAGACCACGATCCAAGTGACCTTCAAGTGCAACGAGGTGTTTCTGCCGACGCGCTGGTCTCCGCGCGGTCGTCAGAGGTAGTGTCAGAGGTCCTTTAGTACCCAAGTCATTCATTGAACAGGTCTCCGAACCCTTGCGGTAAAACGATTTCAAAGGCTTAACTTCGGTGAGTGACCCCTTTTCTGAGAAGCCCTAGGCCCTACTCAAGTCTTTCGTGTCCAGAGCTAGGGAAAAACGGCGGAACACACAGACGCAGCCCAGCCGCTCGTGAGCTCACCTTGAATCCTGGAGCGGGAGCCACTGAAGCCTGTTCGCGGTGGAGCCAGATCCAGGCAGAACTTTCCATGTTTCTTTCGACACGAGTGTGAAGAGTTGATCCATGGCTCCTGGACTGTTTCTTTGAATATTACCTAGTAATTAGCTTTAGTTATTCAAATTTATATACTATATGTAACTAGCTATATGATATCATTTGGGCTTTTACATATGGGACATATAGTGGGACATATTACTACTGTATGTTACTTTGTCATGGATCTATACTTCACAGATTAATAATGTGCCTATTACTATTGGATGAATGACCAAGTTTAAACGTGTGAATCCTTTTGTGTGGCTCCAACAGATTCTTGTCACTTGTCACCACTAAACAAAACCGAGGAAAAACCTTCGGGTTCCCACACCTAGCAGTTCACAGTATGGATACAATCCACCGTTTGACTTGCAGACTCTTGCTTAGTAGGGAAAGAGGGAACGAGCCCCCAATATAGATTGAGATTCCTTTAGATCCATTTCCTAAGCACAAGTCGGCTTGTGAGTGAGCCGTCAAATCAACTGCGATTCCGTCGCAGACGGGTGAACTGATGACGTGAACAGACGGCGAACCAGGGAACATGGGAATGTATGGAAGATGCTGCATACCCCTGAAACGACCCCAATATGTATCCCCATGTAGGCCACTATACCATACATAGAGTGTTTGGGTTAGCATTTTAGATGCAGACCTCATACACTCAGAGGTAAAGGTTTGATATACAGACATTCTGCGATCCCAGGAATTTGTGGTGTCTCGTCAATTAGCTCACCTGGGGTTGTTTCTGCCGTGAGTGGCTTTGCAATGTGTTGTCCACGGCCACATGCACCAGCATATCAGGGATCAAACTCCGTTGGCATATGCAATGCTGGGTGGTGGATTCAGACCTTTACTTGGGATGATTGAACCCACCAAAATGGACGTGGCCTGAAGTGGCTAATGACTCGATACCTCGAGGAAACCAGATCGAAACAACTTGTTTAAAGTGTGGGGCAACCAGCGGTTGTTTGTCCTTGCATTTGGAGCTTTCCCTCTCAAGCAAAGCAGAGCACATTAGGAGAGATGAGGATACAGTGGGAGCTTATTTGATTGCATGTCTTTCATGAACATTAAGTTGCTGGGTGGATCGCTCTGCCGCCCACACATCGACATAGCAGAAAGTTGGGCTCCTATGTTAAAGTGAGCTTTTAGATCAACTTGCCTGGGAAGACCACGACTTGACGTGATGAAGAACTACCAGAAAACAAAGCAAGACATCCACAGCGGCGGCAAACGCGGCAACCAAACACACCAAAAGAAAAGCACACAGCCACACACACAATCGCGCACAAAGACACAAGAGAAACATCACGCAGGACATCCGAAAACACACCACAAACATCCACCCACTATACCCAAACAATCAAACAGCTTTTCCTCCGTCCAGTCGCCGCTCGTCCATCCGCCCAGTTTTGGCCACCGTCCATGGCGGATGTAGCGGCTGGAGGGCGCTGGGCATTGTGGCTGGCGAGCTGGTGGGGACTGAAAGGGCTCCTTTGGGACACTCGGAGGTCGGAGGATAGTGAAGGGATGGAAAGTCGAGGTCGGTGGGCCGTTTTGGGACACTCGGTGGACCGTTTGGGATCCTTTGGGGGTTTAGAAGATGTTCTAAAAAGGATGATTTCTGGCTGAACCAGGGTGATTTTATACAAAAATAGTCCAAATTTGGATCCTTTGGGTTTAGACGATGTTGGATCCTTTTTGGAAGAATTTTGCGAGAAGTGAGAAGCGTTGACCCTTTCGCGATCGAGAGGGAGATCCACAGATCGCCTGCGGGACCCCCATACCTCCCCAAAACATCCTCCCCCGGGCTTGAGCAGTTGGTGAGTGCGAAGATCTCACCAGATCCACGGTTTCCTGAAGCTCCACTCGGTACAGCCCCACCAGAAGCCTTAATACAGACTGTCCTGTTGGATCCGTTGATCGGTTTCAGGACGTTCTCTGGTCCAACCGCCAGTCCAACCGGAGGCTCGGGGAGGCTGGAGAGGCTTTCAGTGGAGCAACGTGGGATCCGGTACCCGAAGCGGCGTCGGGAGAGGTGGATCCATGGATCCGTCGCTGGAATAGTAAGTATACTCCTTGAAGGTAAGGGAGCATTCCATTCCATTCATGGTCTGGAATGGATAAGGCTCCCAAGGGGATCTAAATCATGGGGGGGATTATTCCCTCATTCATCCTCATTCCCTGCGAGTCGCTCCGTTTTCTGTTTGCTGTTTTTTTGCTGAGTGGTTCCCCACTCCATTGGCCTAAGGAGTTCGACCCAAGCATCTATGTCTTATGCCTGAGCCTCGCCACGCATGTGCGTGTGCCGCCACCCTTCGGCCAAGTGCCGCCCTTGCTGGACGTGTTCATCGTGTGACCTGGCAGAACTGGGCAGCGGTGGTGGGCTGGCTGGCTCCACTCCGGTCAATGTAGGCATATATGGCATACATGGAGTGTCTGGGACTGATGGATTTTCACTGTACAAGCAGTGGATGTAGCAATTGTCAGACTATTCATTGACCTTTTTTCGCCAGTCATGGTATTTCAAAGAACCAAAACGTCTTCCCGTCACATCCTCAGAATCAACTCTAGCTTGTCAACTCCTTTTGATGAAACAGTTCAACTTCAAGTGTTCGAGTTTCAACTGTGAAGGTCTCTTTTTTGGTGCTGAAAAACATCAATCCAAATATGGGTGTGGGTCTTAACCGTGCAGGATGTCGCCCTTTTAATGATTTGTAGGGTGACCCACAGCCATACCTGGATCTTCCATCTGTGCCAAACTTCTGCCGAACTTGGTTTCTTTAGATGAAAAGGCAGAAGGTGTCGCAGAGTTGGAAGATCCAGGTATACATCCCATTCCCCAATAAGAGTGGGATGATGGATAGGTGACCCACAGCCATGTACCACCTTTCTCTTCAGCTCAGCTTCTCCCTCAAAGCTGCCGGCTGAAAGGCCTTCGCCCAGGGCCACGGAATCCGGAGCCCAGGTATTTCCAGTGCTTCAGTCCCTTCTGTAGCCTGCTCTTTGGTACCTTGGCCCTCTGCAGCCTGGCTCAGACTGAGAGAAAGGCTGCCAGAGGCCAGCCAAGCGAAGTCTTCACCATGCTTCACCTAAAGTTTTTGGCCCAGAGAAGGAGAAATCCTACGTGGTCCATCTTGTTGGTCTTCCAATGAACCCAGCTTGGACTGCTTGATACTGCTTCCATTGGGTCACCCATTGGATGGTCGGGGTCGAACTAGCCTACACTGCGTGCAGGCTTCCACTCCATTGAAAACCCAGAACTGGGCACCCTGCCATTGCATGTTCATTCTTCACATTGCTACATGCCCTCACATTGATGCTTTTGTCCAACCTCAGCTGATGCAACCGATATGGTGAGTGGGGGTGAGACATGAGCTCATGTCCTCGAAAAGAATCGACCAACACTCGTTGGGCCAGCGGGTGAAACCCCATTTAAATAAGCACCCATATCCTGCCAGCCCAGGTACTTATGGAAGATTTGCCTCCATTGAAGTTGATTTATGATGTTTCGAGGGTCAATGTAGGTCAATATGTCATACGTGGATGGTATGGGATTTGGATATTGGTGCTGTTGGCATATAGCTCCTCCTGGAACCCAAGAAGTTCCGCAGACTCCCACAAGCTACCACGGACCCTAAATACCTGGCACGAGCGAGATGTCATCTCATATGCTATAGGGAGGAGAAGGTCAGACCATGTCAGACCTATGAAGTCGAATGCAACAAGATAATCGATTACATTTTGTTGCATGCTATGAAGAAGAAGAGGAAGAAGAAGAAGAATCATAATTATAAGTTATAATAAGCAAAAAGAGGAAGAAGAAGAAGAAGAAGAAAAAGGAAGAAGAAGAGCAACCACGTGCCACAAACACATCCGTTTTCTCCATTGATTCGCCCCCCCACGAGGCTACCGTTCTCCCACCTGGCTCCTGAGTAGCGCCTCCTGCGCCTGGGCCGCCTTTGGTCGACCCTGCTGGCCGCGGAGAGGCGCGCAGCGGCCGGCGCGGCCCTGGTTGACCATGCCACGCGGTGGGAAGTGGCTGGGTGGGCTTCCATGGTGGGAAGGGAGTGGGTCATGCCTAGCAGTGGGAGTGTTCGCTGCGTGTCCGCAGCTTTCAGGTGTTGAGTAAACTGGGTAGGTGGTACGGTGGTACAGTTCAAAAAGAAGTTTCATACAGAACGGGATGCAGAACGGGATGCTGCAGAAGTTTCGTTGTGATATGTTGTAGAGCATCGATACGGGGGACAGATCACATCTCTACAGAGATGCGTGGCATGTGTGGTGGGTTCCTGGCAAACGCTCTCCACTCTCCACCGGTGGCATATCGAAGCAAAGACCGGACGGCCGCAGCCAGGGAGATTTGTGAAAAAAAGCCTAGAAGGGTGGGGTTCCAACTGGCTTTCTCGAGCCATCCATAGGCTTTTTTTTGAGCCATCCATAGGCTTTCTGGAGCCATCCATAGGCTTTTTTTTAAGCCATCCATTTGCTTTTTTTTTAGGCCTCCCATTGGCTTTTTTTTGCGCCATCCATTTGCTTTTTTTTTGAGCCATCCATTGGCTTTTTTTTAAGCAATCCATTGGTTTTTTTTTGAGCCATCCATAGGCTTTTTTTTGAGCCATCCATAGGCTTTTTTTTGAGCCATCCATTGGCTTTTTT
>CAXAMN010028472.1:1514146-1543883 GCA_963970005.1 Durusdinium trenchii | reverse complement strand
AAACCTGTTAGTTACTTCAACTTACGGTAAGCGGTTTAAGGTATATCGCTGGGATATACTGAAACCATCTTAAACCTGTTAGTTACTTCAAATTAAGCTTTTTAAGGTATAGCACTGGGATCTTTTTAAGGTATATCACTGGGATATACTTAAACCATCTTGAACCTGTTAGTTACTTCAACTTACTGTAAGTTTTTGTTAGTATATCCCAGTGAGTCTTCGTGCCAGGCTCTTGTGCTTGAACGTGGCCTTTGCTTGAACAGCAGAGATGTTCTCTCCAAGATTCCCTTTCTCGGTCACTGCTGTATGTGCTCGCTAAACCTGTCCTTTGGACTTACTTGGGTAATCTTGGGTATATATATATAGTTGTTTTAAGACATCAGTTTTAAACAACTATATCTCAAATCTCCTCGTTTGGCCCCTTCGGATCGTTCAATCCGCTTCTTTTTTGGGCTTCTTCACCCGGCCTCATTCCCTTGTTGCTAGTACTCGTAGCTTCTTGCTCCTAGTCGTAATGCCAGGAGCTACTAGTAGCTATGCCCTTGTTACTAGTAGCTTCTTGTTCCCAGGAATGGTTCTTTGAGTTCTTCGTCTTGAAATCCCAACGCCACTGCTGGCCCTCTGCCGAGCCGCTGAAGCAGCTCCAGGAGCTGCGGAAGGAGCAAGCCGCTGCATGGACGCTGGGTGTTGAGGAACCGAACAATTGATAAATATACAACGAACCACATGGTGCAGCACTTCTGGGGGTGGATATTGGGAGATGAATTTGTTTAGACCGTCAACCACCATACAACTAAACATTGGGAGTGGATGGCTATAGATTACTGTGTATAGATATAACACGATATAACATGATTTAACTATATATATATATATTCTGGTAAGTCAAGGACAAAGCATTTCGACAGATGATTCACTGTCTTCTTCCAAAAAAAAGCTAACTAGGTGGGATAGCCTCACCGCATGGTGCTGCTTTCCGGTCATCCAAAAACCCTGGACCCTAAAACCATGTCCCTTAGGGCCGCCGAGAACCATTCTGTTCATTTGGTGAGCCAAGGCCTGTTTTGACCCACAGCCATTTGAGAACTAGTCATCACTGGTCCAAAAGGGAACCTTTGCGTTTCCGTGAAATTTGTGCATACCCGTTCGTCTTCCGTTTGACCCTCAAAAAGAAAGGTTGACCCGGCTTTGTAGTGTTTAAGTCAAACTCCTTAGTCAAACAGCTCAGCAGTTCGGAAAAGAACAAAAGCACATAAAAGCACCAAAAACATTAAATCAATGGTGGGCCAGAAAGCCAAACGGGCATATAGGGATTCCTAGGGCATCGTGCTCGCTCGCACGGCAGCTTCGGGCTGCGGAAGATGTGCCAACAACACTCGCTGGAACTTACATGGTTACCTAGAATGGCAACGGATCCCGGGCTGCGGAAGACCATGACATCCGAAGACCCAAACGGGCCATCCACGTAAAAGCATGTTAGTTCTACAATAGAGTAATTAGTCCTTCAGACTTTGGTGGAACCGATGCGTGGAAGTGCAATGCATTCCACGAGTGCCCTCCCTCCAGAAGTCATTAAAATGCACAATTATACCCTTTTTCGATGTGGCTGAAGGAACAAAAGGAATCAGGAGCATCCCGAACTATTCTGCTCAGGATGTGGTGGCAGCACTCGATCAGAAAGGACTGTATGTATAAAGATCAAGCCATAAAGCCCTGTCCGTAGCCGCATCCCGTAGCCTAAGCAACGCCACACCGTTCAATGCAGTGCGCCACAACGTACCCCACCGGCCTTTCTTCCGTGAAAGAGTTTCCAGCATCTTCCAGCTGATCTTCCAGCATCTTCCAGCTCATGTTGAAGAAACATGAACCCGTAAACGGGCGACACCCGGACCCGTACCTTCGTATCGCAGGTGGGACGCTTATAGGGTGGGTGCCAAAACGTCGGGTCCAGTCATACCGGTCACCTAGAGGAGGTAACCTCCTGGAGCCCAAACGCTATAGGGGAAGAAACTCAGTTCCAACCTCCAACGGTGCAGGTCGTTGCGTTTGTTACCCACGTTGCTTCTCCTGTTTCTCTTCACTCCCCGCCCCCCGATGGGGGGGGGCTAAAAGAAAAAGCACCGAATACCAGGATTCGCAGCGAAATCCAATGGTTAGGGCCAGGGTGTGTCCCAGCTAAACCTATTAACAGATGGTCACAGTAAACCATTCTCTCTTCTTTCTGCCTCACATTTGTGAGATGTCGGCCTGCATCGGCCATCATCCACTCTGATAGGGAATGGGAGGTATTTCTGGAAATTGTTCAACTGTGCCATCCATCCATCCAGACACAGACCCAGACCCAGACCATCCATCCAAACCTGAACCTTCCAACTGTGCAACCATTTTCTGCCGGTATATCCGGACCCATCTATCCCTAATAATCCAGTCGTACCGGTACCTTCTCGCGTACGGTGATGTGTTCGGCACTGTGATAATGTAGAGGTGCCCAAACGTGGGGTGGGGGGGTCCAGTCGTACCAAAGCGGACTATAGGGTAGTCCCGTAGGGTCCAGGTACCTCCATACTTCGGATGGTCGAACGGAGGTGAGTACGTACTTCCAGAGAATGGTCGATCCGGAAGGTCAAAGGACATCCGAATCGGATGGTCCTGGACCCTTAGGGAGTGGATCTGGTCCGGGTCAGCCTGGCCTTCACCCGACCCTTCAACCCCACCCCCATGGGTTGTAAGGCCTCCGACCCTGGTGGTGCATGGGGAGAAGGATGGCCTGGTGCCAGTGGAGCATAGCCGACAGTTCTTGAAGACGCTGGCACAGCTCGAAGGCCAAAAGCCGCGCCACGTCGACGTGACCCGGGGAGCTACAGAATAGCTCCCTTATAGCTGTAGCTCCTGGAAGGAGTTGGGTAGGACAAGCTCTGTCAAAAAGCAGATGTTGCAAGTGTGTAAAGCCATTTCTGTGAGCCTTCAGTGCATCCTTGAGACTCAACATCGGGTGAATGATTCATAGCCATCCCAGGCTGGACGGGGGATAGAGGTCACTGGTGGCAGCTGAAACGGAGAATTCAAGGACCATTGATCTGACAAAAAAACATGAGGTGAAATCATACCCTAGGGATCCAAGTACCTTCTCAGAAGGCACCTGGACCCGACAATGGCACCCACCCCAGTCCCACCTTCTGAGAAGGTACGACTGGATCCCTACGGATAGAAACCGGGTAATGAGAGAACGTTTGACATTTGGTTCCAAAAAAGAGCATGAAGCATGCCCAAAGGCCTAAGCATCCTAACTCACGTCTACTTTGAGGCTTTTTGTTTAGAACATCTTCCGCCCCGTCTGTGCGATTGAAGATTCCAAGATCCAGGAATCAGAAGGGGGCTTCCGCTCAATCCGGGCCCTTGCTTTGCAACCATAAAGACTCCATCACTTGTCCCAAATCCGTTTTCAGTTGGGTGAAAGCCCGTGAAACGCACTGCAAAAAGCACGACCTTTTTGCTTCCCATCGGCCTCTTCTGCCGCCGGTGGCACTGCAATTCGTCCTCGGGCATGTCCAGGGGGTGCGACCCTGCGCGGCTGCGACCAGCTGCTGGAGATCCCAGGAGGACGACACACCGTCGAAATGGTGTACGGCGCGCTTTCAGCCGCTTGGCGACGAGGGCTTTGGACACCGTGGTCGTTGTTGGGAAGGGGGGAGACATGGAGAGACATGCAGAGACATCGTCGGAGACTTGCGGAGGTCTTGGGGAGACCCCTGATTTTTTCGGAAGCTGGTGGTACCAACACCTAGGAACTAGCAGAGAAAGATACAGTTTGTGTGGACCTTGGCACTTGGGATGTGCATGTTGTTGGTCTTAAAGCTAAACATCCACGAATCCCCATTCATGACCCAATTGACTGTATATGTACAACTATCGTTGTATATAGTTGTTATAGCCGGTCCAGACATTCATATATAAAGTGGGACCGAAAGAAGGAGTGTTTTGGCTCCACTGAGTGGTCTTAGGGGGGGCAGGTGACATCCGCACACTCTTGTCCACATGAAAGAGCATGTCAGCATGTCACACAATGCCTCTGTATAGGCCCCAAAAGGGATCCACTGCCACCGTACCTCAGGTTCGGTACGACTGGGCCCGACCCAGGCGACTACATTAAATAGTCTCCAATCATCTTCTGACAAGGTATAGGTAGATACCTAGGGAGTACCGGATCCCTAGGGAGGTTGTAAGTCATGAGTTTCATCCACCTCAAGACTATTCATCATCTTATTTCGGGAGTACCTGGGTGGTCGCTTGCTATCACTACGAAGCCCCATGAAAAGATACAGTACTCGTGCAACGTCGTCCGTGCCTTCAGGATATGTCCTATGATTACACCTTGGCATGGTTGCATCAACTCCGATCCACGCTCAAAGATAGTCTGGGTCAGGGTTGAAGTTCTGCAAGTCAGATCCGTGTCAGTAGATGATAAAACTGTTTAAAACAGTTTTTTTGACCTACTCAGTCAGTAGATAATACATGATAATAACGTTTTAAACATGTTTTCATACTTTGTTTTGACCTACCCAGTCAGTAGCTTATAACGGTTTACTTGTATCAATGTTTAACTTAATATGTTGTTTAAATAACTCGGAGACACCCCACTCAACTAATGAAAGCAGGTGGAGATCGTTCCGGCGACGTCGTCCTGTCGCAGCGAAAGTCGACGAGACCGAGAGAGGTGAGCTGAAAGAAGTACCCATAAACTGGGGTACCTTTATTATGGGATACCTACCTAGCACTTTTGCCCTGTCTAAGTAGGGTAGTCAGGATAGTCTGTTGGACACATCATTGGAGGATCCTGGTATGGGATAGTTGTTGAGGGTACTTCAACCTCTGTTGGGAGCGAGACTATGGGACTTCGTCATGGAGGGAGACTATTTGTGCGTGCGAGAGGAGACTATGGGACTCCAAATTCCAACGAGTCAAAGAACTGATCAGGACCATTTGCAAGGGGGTCACCTGAGCAGAGCACCTTCCATATGGCTATATATGGCTACATCCGAGTAACCTTCCATTGGACAAGTTGTGGGGATTCCCGGACGTTTTCCGGGTGGTCCATTCTGAGTGCAGAACTCAACTCTGATGCAACTCCATCGCCCTCTCCGCATCGTGCAGAAATCAACACTCTGATGCGACTCCCACGCACGCGACGTGCCGAAAAGGAAGCCGGGCCGCCGTGGGGGTGAACTGGAAAACATATTGTTAAAAACAAGTAAACATTCAGATGATTCAACCTAAAATCCGTTGTGACTAGTGAAGACATGTGAAGACCCAATATCTAAGACATTATAAGACCATCATATTTCAGCTTTGCGGTGTCCCGTCCTTGGACCCCCACCTGGGGAATCTACTCTGCTGCGAGTGGCGTCTCGTCAGTCAATGTGTTATCCGAGATCGAGGCAGATCACCAATCTCTTGGCTACGTATCCGAGTATCTCTGGTGCAGCCCTTCTTTGGCGCATATGAGGCTGTTATATATATATATATGTGTAACAATATATTATATATATATATACATATATGGCAAATCACATGGTACCATGCATATCAGGGATCAAATTCCATTTGGCATATACAATGGCTTGATGATCACATGGCACTAATTGGGGGCGACTCGCACGTTCGAAGCTACGAAACTCTGAACATCAGAGAGAAAGCATGTTTGGTGTGTGGGGGGGGAGCTGGGGCAACCTCAACCAGCGATTCACATTACCTTGCCTTGCATGGTGGTTCTTGGATTGAGCTTTTCCTCTCAAACATTGGGAGCTGTCCATACTCAGACCGAGTGGAACTGATTTGATTGTATGTTTTATTTCATGAACATCATGAAGTTGCTGCGAGGAAGTGTCAGTTCAATTGGTGATGGTTTGAAGAAAGCAAATACAACAGCCAACAGCGCAGCAGCAGCACATAAAGTTGCACCAACAATTCAACACATCGCAAATAAAAATCATGCATGGAGCGAACCCTGTTGACAGCCCTGAACAAATCAGGAACCTAGCAGAAAGTCTGGTTCCTACTATGTTAAAGCGAACTCCTGGATCAACTTCCATCAGAAAACCTGCTTAATTAAGAAATACAAAAGGACAACACGTGCGGACACACACACACACACTCAAGCACGCATGCACGCACAAAACGCAGGAAGACATCCGAAAACATACTAGAAACATCTACAAACTGTACCAGCACAATCAAACAACTACACGACTCACACATCCAGTTCGTCAATCCGCCCCTCTTTTTTTCGCCCCTTCCCCCGTCCCTGCCACCGGTGGCCCTCGTTTCTTCCCAAATGCCCGGCACCGCGCCGGCCGGGGCGGCACCGCTGCTGGATGTGGGTCCACCGTCCATGGCGGAGGTGGCGGCTGGAGCGGGGCGCTGGGCGTTGTGGCTGGCGAGCTGGTGGGGACTTCAAGGGCTCCTTTGGGACACTCGGTTCAGAGGATGGATCAAGAGATATCAAGAGGATGAATAGAGAGGAGCACCTGTGGGTCTAAGTGTCCCACACTTCAAGGGCGGTGAAGAGATGGAAAGTGGTCGGTGGACCGTTTGGGACGGTGGTGGAAGTGGACCCTTATAATTCGTCAGTCTAAGTAGTCCAAAATTAGATCCTTTTGGGTTTAGAAGAGTTTGACAAGGGATTTTGTTTACTGAGCCCACTGAGCCACTGTAGGATTTTCATCCGACAACCAAAGGACCGAAGGGTGGAGCGAACGGGACTGTTGTTGGCTTGTGGTTTTCCCATGACCGTATCGAACACATCACCGTACCTGAGGTTCGGTACGACTGCATCCCTGGCGTATGGATCCTCCAAGAACATATTGCTGCCTAGGGATCCAAGTACCGAACCTCAGGTACGGTGATGTGTTCGACGCTGTTATTATGTAGGTGCCAAAACATCGGGCAGTTTGGAGGTCCCAGTCGCTTCCGAGAAGGTGGCATGTGTGGATCCCTAGGGTTTGGGACACTCTTTGATGTAGGCGCCTGAATTGGGTCCAGTCCGTAGGTACCTGGGACGCCCTGTGGATCCGTGGATCCGGTGGATTCTTGTGGCCATACATGGCCATAAACGCTCATGGGAATGGTTGAATGATTTCTGCTTGCGGTGATCAATCACATGCCTAGGCATTGTGCATTCAATAACCTAGGCAAGTGCAAACTGGACATGAAAAACATGTTTCTTGTGGATTTGGTCATGATTTGGTCACAATTCATAATTGTTCTTCACACGGAACTCCCTTCCCCATCAAAGCCTGGTTTAAGAGAGGGGCTACTGGAGTGTCTTTGTTTACGGCAAAGAGATCTTGCAATCACTTTTCTAGGTCATGGAACAGATTTGTTGATTGGGCTTGGATAATTTCCAGACCATCAAAAGACATGTGTGAAAGATGTTCAGCACGTTTTAACCTTTTGTTCCCCATGATTCCGCCAGGAAGTCTTTTCTCTTTCGAGAGAGAGAGGACTCCTTTACTAGCCGGTCTGTGGGGCATACAGCATACAGATCCCAGACCACAGAATGCCTGCACACAACATTGACCCCAGAATCCAGCTAAGTGCCTGGGGATGCTGTTCCATCTAGTCCTGTTGTCCGGAAGACTCACTTGGCAGTCTCACTGGAAAGACCCCTCAGTCACTGGAAAGGCCTCCCGCATCCACCGGCTTTTTTGGCACGGAGACTTCAAGCCCAGCGAGTTTGATGGAAAGGACTGTTTTGTGTTTTAACTATAAGGCATCCATGTCCATGGATGACATACTAAAACACAAAACAGTATGGGACTCGTCCTTTCCCAGCGAGTTTGATTTGTTTAGTTATGTTTAACAACAATATGACGGTATGACATCCACCATCCGTGGACCATCCATGGCACTGGAATAGTAGATGTACTGAAGGCAAGCGACGATTCCTTTCATGAATGCTTTGGCATGGATTCTGGCATCTATAGTCCCTCGTTCCCGAGTCGCTCCTCTCTCCAGTCTGTGAACCACTCGGCCAAGGAGTCTGACCCAAGCATCTATGTCCTGTGCCTGAGCCTCGCCACGCATGTGCGTGTGCCGCCGCCCTTCGGCCAAGTGCCGCCTTTGCTGGACGTGTTCATCGTGTGACCGGGCAGAACTGGGCCAGAGAACTGGGGAGAACGTCGCTGCCCTTGGGGTGGCAGGCTCTGGTCCATCGATTTTCGCTGCACTAACTGTGGATCTGTAATGTTCGGATCTAGTGCCCTAGTGAAGGTATTTCAGATCTCAACGAACCAAACGACTCCCCTTCACATTCACATCCTTAGATTCAATTCTAGCTTGTCAAGTCCTGTCAAGGTCAAAACCCTGTGACCCTGGTTGACCCCGGGTCAAGTGAACAGATTCCTTGTAAGGGATGTCAACCTGTCATGGTTTGTAGGGTGACCCACACCAAGACCTCTTCCAACGCACAATGTTTGCCGAACTTGCCTGGTGTTGCAGATGAAAAGGCAGAACATTTGCACAGTTGGAAGATCTATAGGTATACCACCATTCTTTTCACCACCTTCTCCCCACAAGCTGCTGACTTCACTTCTGAAAGGGAACCGAATGGCCGCAGAACCGACTCCGGAGCGCAGGTACTTCCAGGGATTCAGTCCCTTCTGCAGTCTCCTCTTTGGCACCTTAGCCCTCCGCAGCCTGGCCTTACACTGAGACAGATGTTGAACTGGTGCACCTGGTGGGTGCACCTGAAATGGTGTTGGGCGCTGAGCCCGTAAGCGCAGCTCCTCCGTGCCCCTCTTGCGCAGCTTGTTGTTTGCCCACTCAGCTGATGCCTTCACCAATTGGGTGAGGGATATGAAGAGGGATACTCTGTGACCCAAACTCGTGCGGTGTGGGCCTCCCTAATTCGCACCGGCCACCGGACACCTGGCATCAGCTTCCGATATCATCTCATAGGAGAATTGACCAAAGCTCGTGGGTGTGCTCGTGGGTGTGGGCCTCCCTCATTCAAATGAGCGCCGGCCACATGTATATTGCTTTTGTGTTAGCATATAGTAGCTCCTCCTGGAACCCGATCATTACGCATAACTCCAAGAAGCTACCACGGATCTTGGACACCTGGCATCAGCGAGATTCCATCTTTTTTTGCTAGCAAGAAAACAATCAGGCCTATGAGGTGGAATGCGACCAGATGATTGCGTACACTGCTTCCCATAATGCTATATAATAACAGAAAGAATAATAAGAAGAAAAAGTAGTAGTAGTAGCAGCAGGAGTAGTAGTAGTAGTAGCAGGAAGAAGAAGAAGAAGATGAAGAAACACCACAACCACATCAGGAACAACTAGGACTAAACACCAAAAAAGAGAGAACATACCACAACACTTACTGTAATGTGCTCCTTCAACCAAGTCCCCATGGCTTTCTCACGCAAAGGCTACCGTTCTCCCACCTGGCTCCTCAGTAGCGCCTCCTGCGGCTGGGCCGCCCTCCGCCGGTCTTCCCCGCGCAACGGGCGCAGCGCCGCTGCCGCGCTCGGCGCTCGGGCGCCGGCGCGGGCGCCGCGGCCCTGGTTGACCATGCCACGCGGTGGCACGTGGGGGGTGGGTGGGGTGAGGTGGGAAGTGGCACAGTTCAAAACCAATGTTCTTGCAGAACCTTTAGTTGTGATTAATTACAAAATACTAAATATTGGGGTATGGGTGAACTATGCATTTCATTGATGAAGTTCATCCAGTTTGAATGAGCTGGACTGGATTGTTTAGGGATTCTTTTGATACATCATACATCAGTCATCAAGTTGTTCATAAGTCTTTTCTTCTTTTTTGTCCTCCTTTGGTTTTGACGTGTGGAATCCACCCATCTACTTTCTTTCCAAACTCCAACTGAACTGAGGCTGCATCCCTATGCCTACTGGTTTTTCCGCCACTTGGACTTTTCCCAATCCGTTGGTCCGTTGCCTGGGAGTGGATCTGACCCTCCCCCAAAATGACCATCCCAGGGGCGGGGCCGCACGTTTTGCATCAAACACCTGGTTTTACATAGCAAACAAACTTGTTGTCGTGTATGTGAAAACCCAAGAACCTCCAAAAACACCTCCATTCTGTTCACCTCTTTTGTGTGTTTTCTTGCGAAACAATCGGAGCCACAGCGACACACCCACGAAACCAGACCTCCGGCGACGCGGCTTGTCGCGACACGGTCGGCCGTTTGGGGCGCGTCGACCTCCGTCCGTCCGTCCGTCCGTCCGTCCGACCAGGTCGAGTTCCAGGCCACGGAGGCGGTGAGGTGCACATCGAACGCTTGTGGCCTTCCGGCTTAGAGGCGCCCATCGATGTGTGGTACGAAGCAGGCGACCCCGGTGGGAGAGGGGGGGCAGGTGTGCAGGGCAGGTGGAAAACGCGGAAACAACGAGGCGTGGTGAGTTGGGGACGGGCGAAGCAGGCGACGCCTGTGGTACGTGGGGAGTTGGGGACGGGCCGTCTCGCCAGAAAGAACGGCGCAGGTGCTCGGGGTGGAGCAGTCTGGTGTGGAGCAGTCAGGTGCAGGTTCTGGAGAAGCAGGGGTTGTTGGCGCACCTGATAGATCCTTTTCCAATCACCATAAAAGGATATACGAGGGGACATTGCACCAATTTGTTTCAACGTTCATGGGTGACAACGGTGACAATTGGATATAAACCAGTTTGGGGATATGGAGGTAGATGGTTTTAGGCAAGGCAGGTTGGGTTTGGCCACCAGCAACGCTTGCACCAGGCTTGTTGAGAATCCTGATTGGTTTATCAGCGGCTCTGCCTGCTGTCGAGAGTATCCAAGCTCATGTAGCACCACTCTCCCAGCAGACAAAGATGGTACAGCAATCATCTACACAACAAAACATGTTTTGTGTGTGTGTGGTGAGAGCTGTGAACGTGTGTGAACCATTTCACCTTACCAATATATATTATATAGATTGTTCACGTGAAACGATGTTACACAATGTAGCATGCATGTTCATGTGTTCTGTTGAATTCATCATGAACGATGGTTTTCCATTTCAAAAACATTCAACAACAGCGGTTTGACGGGTTAACTAGTAGTCTGCCTCCGTTGACTCCAAGATTCATGTTGGGCACCAAAAAAAGCCCTGAGCATCAGTAGATACATTTATATTCAGTTGTACAATCTCTCAACTTCAACTACCAGCACCTTCAAAGTGACCTTTTGAGATCCCAGTTTGAGGTCACTTAGTCCATAAAGAGGTCACTTACAGACTCCAAAGAGGTCACTTTGAAGGTCCTGGTATACAAAGCAAGATTTAAAAAACAAATATCACTGGAATTGGATCGTAGAATACAAATATTACGTCAATCATTGTGTCTCTACAAAGTGGACATATTGATTCCCCATCCACACTTACACTGACAGTGCTTCAATCTTAAGACCCCAAAAATTCATGCCCAGTCCTCCAGAACTTCCTCCAGGAGCTTCCAGTCCTTCGCGTTCTCAGCCTCTCCGGCCCATTCTGCTGAACCTCCACGGGGGCGCTTGGCGCGGCGGCGAGGCACGGATCAGCCCGCAGTCGCCCATCTGGCAGACCCTGGCCGCGCAAGGCGCGGAGGTCGGTCGCGCGGCGTTTGTCGGAGAGTCTACGACTCTTAGATTCTAAATGTTCACTTCCTCCTACACTCCAAAGAGTCCACATTAGCTAATGTAGCGTGTGCAGTAGCGTACAGTAGCGAATCAATACCATTGTACACTCCCTCCCTACACTCCAAAGGGGGTTTAAGAATCAAGAGTCCACATACTTCGCCCGGTCGCTACGCGAATCCATACCACGCCGTAGACCGTAGACCATCGGTCCCATCCGGTGCCACGCGGAGCGAGCCATGGCGCCAGCGCAAGAGAGTCCGTTTCGCTCGCGAGCGCAGCAGAGTTGTGTTGGACCGGCCCTGACAGGTTTTCACATACAAAATCACCCATGTTTTTGTTTGCCTAGTGGGGGAAAAAGATAAACAGAAACGTTTTTGTTTTTTCCCGATGCCAAAAGCGTTTTTTTCCTGGTGTAATGGTCGCGGCTGTCTCCTTGGTTGGGAAGCCGGTTTATGGGACGGTGTGATCGGTCATTTGTCACCGAGTGCCGTGTGCCCTGGGTCATACCACCAACCAAGCTCGTTTGGTTTCGCAACGTGCACAAGGAACAGCCAAACATGCCAACCAAACGAGGAGCCCGAAGCCAACCATGAAAAACCGTCGAGGTTTTCACATACAAACAACCATGTGTTTGTGCGTTCGGGAAAACAAGGTTTTTGATGGGCCATGTGGGGTTTCTGGTGGTTTTGATATACTGCAGTGGATTGGTGTAGCTGTGTAAGAACTGAAACTGTCAGTTTGTGTAATATATGAATATATATATATATATTTGAAACTGTCAGTTTGTGTATCCCCTTGGTTTACCCTTAACAGTTTTCTTGAGACTGCCAAGTCGAGAGAAAAAGAACCTGAATACATGCAGTCGATCAGTGTCGAGGCTTCCTGGTACATTGAGCGTTTGGAGTGTCTGGACTCGAGGCTTCCTGATCGTCTCTTGCGAATACCGTCGCCGGCGGGGTGCTCAATGGCCTGTTCAGCTGAACGACTGCCGCGCGGCGCTCATGTGGCTGGTGCGCGTCACTTGGCTCGTCGAGAATGGGTGCAAAAAAGGGATTGAACGAGTAGCGATGGCCTCCACCCCACCCTAGTAGCTTCTTGTTACTAGCAGTAATGGCCTCCACCCTAGTAGCGATGGCCTCCAGCCTAAGAGCGATTGAACGAGTGCCTGGTTTTAAGCTGATGTCTTTTATTTGTCCAAGGTGTCTTAAGCACATCCCAGAGTGGATTGCTTCAAGTGATTTGTAAAGTGATTCAAGATCACTTCTTCGTTTGGAGATACCTGGATCTTCCAACAATAACATGTTGTTTTCTTCATCTCAAAAACACCACAAGAAGCCGCATGTCGGTGTTTGCATCATTGGAAGACCATGGAAGAACCAGGTATTGCTGTTGAGGTTTCTACCGATTTCTATCCCTCCAACGATATTGGCAATTTCGGCTGATTTGCCCGTGCCTGTCGCTCGATGTTCGGCGAAAAATACAAACAAGACAACACGCCGTCTCCGTCGGGAGCCGGACTTGATGTATACACCCTGTTTTTAAGGGTCTCGGTGTGTACATGTGGGCATGGGCTGGACAACTCATCACGTTGGTTCACCCGGTCTTTGACGTGGAAAGTGCTTTGGGAAGAGTTCCATGCACAGGTCTAGTATATGGCCTAGTCTTGAACAAAAGAAGTGTATGTTATATAGGGATCCAGTCGTACCTTCTCAGAAGGTGGGACTGGGGTGGGTGCCAGCCAGTCGGGTCCAGGTGCCGAGGTTCGGCACGACGTACGATCCCTATAGTCACGTGTCCAGTGCCTTGGGTGCCATCGCTTGGTGCATCTCCCTGTTTGAAACGGCACAAAAAGGGGTAGAACATGGTAGAACAGATGATCCTATAGAAGTATCTCATGCAATCACTAAGGTATCTACCAGCACCACCCAAAGTGTGGTTTATAGCGCACACATCTCGGTGGGGTGCGTTGGCAATTGCTATAGTGATTGTCGTGTTTAAATATGTTCGTGGGTGAAACCCCATCGTGGTAGGACCATTTGCTTTGTTTTTCATCCGGTTTTGATCTGCTTCTTGGCACGCCGTTCCGGCTCTGAGGAAGGCGCGGCGCAGTTCCACGGCGACCTGGAGGACCTGACCATCGCGGGCGCCTCGGCGGGCGGACATCTGGTGGCGCTGCTGCTGGCGGAGGCGGTGAAGAAGCAGCTGCCGCTGCCAGTGTGGCCTGGGCCGTTGAGGTGGTGGGGGGGGGCGAGGGGGAGATGTATATTAAGATTTATGAAGTTGGTTGGTAGCTGTATGGATACTTGGTAGCCTTACTTCCAGAAGAAGTTGGTCAAGCCTTACTTCTGGCTATTGGTTGGTAGCTGTATACGTGTGGATGGAACTACCAGAAGTGGTCGGTTTGACTGACGAACCTGTTAACCGATGTTCGTTCCGCTCAACGTCGGCGCCTGACGTGTCCGAATAAGAGTGGTGACGTGTCAGAAAGAGTAACTAGACTTGAACGTGCTGGTTGGGAGTGCCTGTGTGTGGTAACCCTGGTTTTGCAGATCAGGTGATGGTTTTTTATTTTCCCGAACATGTCGGTCATCCCCTTCTGGTGCATAGTTTGGCATGTTTTCCGCAGAATGGTATGTATTTTCCGCTGGGGAAAAAAATCCTGCCTTCATGCCCTTCAGCTTGCTACTGTTCAGATGGCATTTTGTTCCAGGTTCCTGGACAGCAATCCGATTTTCGGCCTTTGAAAGGGGTTTTCTCAAGGCGAACCAATCCCGGAGCGCTGCGGACCGGTCAGGGGCGTCGTGGTTCCGCGTTCGCGACGGGTCCGGGTCCGTTTGAAGGGAAGGGAGGGCAGGCGTCCGTTCTCCGAGGGTAGCACCATCGTCACCCTTGGAGAAGTAGTTTGCCCATCCAATGAGTCAGTGAGACTGGTCTGTGCAGGATGTTCACAACTCTTGGTATTGGTTTAATGTATTTTTGTAGGTGCATATTGGCAACCAAAAAAGATTACCAGAATCGGCCAAGAGTACGCCACCACCCGAGTTTGAAAATTTTCGTTCATGTCACTAGTATATATTTACACCATACACCCATTGGAAACATTAGGTTTACATACTGTGCTACACTGTCTTTTGGTTTGATCTCACCATCCGGATGACCTCCTCGTTCTTGCTTTTCCCATCTACGGACGGCCTTGGCCGGGTGGCCGGGTGGCTGTGGCCGGGGACCGGACACCTGAGACCTTTGGTGGACCGAGGTCGACGCGAATTGGTCAAAACCTCGGAGGGTGGTTAGCTTTGACTTAGACTTAGCCCAGCTTCGGAACCACCCTCCGGGTAAGCAGCAAACGAGCTTCCAAGTAATTAGGTCACACAGTGTCACACATACAATGTTCGCAGCAAGCAGACATCACTTTCCGGCCATCTGTCACTCAATTGGAAAGAATGGGATGCTAAGGCTAAAGAAAATCCTTTGCAGTCGATCCCTTTCCGCAATAGTTACATCGTTCACGATCAGCAATTTGTGCATGCGTGTTTGCCTGTCTTGTCGTCATAAGTTAAATGCAAACGGGGTCTTTCCAGCCGTGTTCAGATTTAACTGCATAGCTAATCACCTCATACGTTGCAATATTGCTACGACCATTCTGTGTTTTGGCTTCACCCCCTTCACATTTGGTACCATAGTTGTACCCATGGATGTATGGGGAGTGCGCTTTTTTTCTTCCGCACCAGTCGTTGTGGCTGACCTACAGCCCAGCTGAGTGGGCACGTGAGCACCTTGGGGCACCGGACGGCGGGTGCCAAGTGCCCACGGTTTGGGTGGTTCGGGTGGTTCGGCTGTGCATGTTGGGTCATTGACAAGATCAGGATGATCAGGATGATCAGGATGGCATGTGATGTGAACTGTGCATGCCATGCGCAGCCTCCTGTGCTTTTTGAAGCCGGAAGTTCTTGTATTTTGCCCGGAGTGATCCGTTTGTGCCATGGCCCGCCAACTAGAGATTCAGCTCAAGAACACTTTTCTCGAGTTCCGTGAGCCTCAGGACCACGGGTGGAACATGTTGGATCGAAGAAAGAGGGCGGGATCGGAGAAACGGGAAAATGTTCATTAACCCTAGCGCTCCAGTCGTACCTCCTTAGAAGGTATTTGGACCCTCTAAGCCCACCCCAGTCTCACCTTCTAAGAAGGTCCGACTGGAGCCCTAGGGTAATAGATTTGCTGAGACGTGTGCGTGCAATACGTAAAAGACATGCTACAGCCAGCCATTTGGCTTTAAAGAAGGAAGGCAGTTGACATAAATGAATCGAAGAGACCCTTTGGGATTTGTTCTTACATGTCCTGCCGATGTTTCCGGCAATCCAGGAGAGTTTCTCCCGTGGCATCTCTTGGTGTCCTGGTGACAAGCCGTGTTCAGAGCTGCCTCCTTTGAAAGGCACGAGCGTTTCAGCAATCGCAGAGGCCAAACAGGCCCCGAACCTTGCCGACAATGTCGTGAACAAGAAAGCGCAGCAGACGGAAGAGGGGCAACCTTGGCGAGTTAATCTGATTTGTCAAGTTTTGTGGCATGGCGCCCCAGTTCTCTCAACACTCAGTGAGATGTGTGAAGAGTGCTTGTGACAAGCAGTTCCGGTATACACATGCAGTGCTTTGTGTTCTTGTCCAGATCCAACCGCAACTCCTAGGCATGCAACTCCAGATGATCAGATCATAGCAGTCCACAGGCACAATGCCAAGTGCAATCCTTGTGTCTATTTTGCGAGCAGCTATGGTTGCACATCACCCCGCTTGCTGCTTTTGCCACCATGAACCCACAAAACCAGTCCAGCGGCATCGCCCGACCAAACATGTGCGGGACACGTGCAAACTCACACTCGATGTGATATTTCAGCGCCCAAACGCCAGAGTCTCAGAATCTTACTGACTTGCATGACTTTGAGTTGATCACAAGTACTGCAGCTGTGCTTTCAGGTAGACAGCATTCCAGGTACATGTTGAATTGGTGCACAACTGAGGATGCCGAACGCCATAGAGTGCTTCAATATATGGCCGCTGAGGACCCCTACGTCCGTTTGTTGATCAAGGGACGGCTTGATGCTGAGTCTCTTGGCCAGAGTACTACGCTCACTGAAATTATCACCAACCTGGTCAAAGGTCACGATGTCCTCGTCCTTGCCCAAGCATGCCCAAGCCAGTTAGGGTTTATTGCTTGGGCACGCATCCGTCAGTGGGTGACTCCTGGTGCTGGGCACATCTAAGGTTTGCCGCTTCGCTGGAACATCTAGAACACCCACGTGACGCAGCTCAAGGTGCCGCCTCTGCCGACACTGTTTATATATGTTTATTTTATGTACAGGCTTACTACACTGGTGCCCTCAATTAAATGAGTCATATTTTGTGTCAATGTTTCAGGGAACAAATCGGTTGGCGCAGGTGTTTTGTTCAGTAACAGTTACCTCAGGTAATTATGCAAGAACTTGGTTGGTCGAATTCTTCCATTGGGTGATGGGTTGCGATCGAGAAACTGAAATCCAGAACCATCGGACCAAAACAATCACTGGACTTCAGACAAACCGCTGAGGGTATCCCTGAAAAAACGCAAGAACATAGAATGCCAAACCCTGCCGCTTACTGAGTCTTGTTTTGAACCACTGCAGCCAGTTGGTGATGTTTGACACAGACACTCCTCCGGAGGCGTTGGCTCTTCGTAGACTCCAGTGAGAGATTTGGGGCGGGTGCCGCATGAGACGTACGGGTTGAACATTTGCGGACTGCCAAGCTTCCCTGTTTCTCCAAGTGCGTTCAAAGTTCTAGCCCAGACGCTCCAAACAGCTCTTGGTCCCTCAAAACCCTGGGGATTTGAGGGTCCGGCCCCTACTTAGGAGGGTCCATGAGCGTCTGGGAATGATCTTTTTGATCATTCTGTATTGGAGATGTTTGGAAAGACTGGATGGTCCGATGCTTTTTTTCTGTTTTGCTTGGACCAACTGTCTTGCCAGATGAACCATCACTGACACCTAGAGAACTCCGACCCAGTGCACTCGAAAGTCAGAGAACTCCGGTGCTTTTCATCACGCAAGAGTGGTCCGCTCAGGCCGGCCAGGCCGGGCGTATGCCTTTGGGCCGTCCCAGTGCATCCACCTGCGCCAAATGCATGTGAAAGCGTTTGAGGGATCTAGTTGAGACCTGTTTGGGTGTCCCAATCCCTGTAACAATCAGACCAGATCGATGCTCAATCCACTGCAGATACTTGCGGGGTTTCTCGTTCCCTCCTGGTGCAGGTCTTTTTTATCCATCCACCGCTGGGCGGAGTTGGGTGGAGAACATGTTGCAACTTCCTGAACGTTGCACTGTCCTGCCATTCTGTCGGGTTGAACTAGATGCACAAATTTAAAGGGACGACCAGTGGGGCTTTTTGCACTTTCTCCTTGAAGGGAGAAGATTTCAACTTGAAGGAAGATTGAGAGCTGAGGATGCTGAGGCTCTCATGCGTGTGTTTGCCAAGATGGCATGTGGGACTGCGAAAGGAGAGAACGTCCAAGATGCGTGCTTGACTTTGCTCCAGATCCATCCAGATCCTATATATTATTCTGAGTTCTGGTGAAGGTCACTATTCAAAGGGTCCAGTCATAACGTTTGAGGAGGTGCGACTGGAGCCCTAGGGTGTACAAGAAAATATGTTTTTTGATCTATAAAACCAGCCAAAGCTCGACAATTTTGGACCACTACCGTTGAAAGATCCAGGACCACTACGGTTGATGCCTGTTCACGATGTATGTCACAACACAAGAGTGGAACAAACAATAAACACAAATTTTTGAATGTTTCTGTTTGCCCCTATATATATACTATATATACATACATTTATTAGAAAATATAGAAAACGAGTCCCAGGACTCTTGGCGCTATCTGCTTGGCGTATCCGCTCGCTTCGGTCCGCACGAGGACCTTCCGCGCGGCGCTGCTCTTCTATCCGGCGCTGGACCCGGCGGACCGCTGCCGCTCCACGGCGCCTCCGTTTGGTGAAGGTGAGGGTCCCATGGAGGTGAACTCGTTCTCGGCCCAGGTGAAGTCGTTGAGAGGCTCGGATCTGGTTGATGCAACATGTTTGCCTTTTCGTTTGTGTTTCATCATGTTTCATCTATGAAATGAGCCAAGTTCCGCAGGCATTCCGAACCTTGCACTGTTGGAAGATCCATGGGATGGACTCCGGGTTTTGCGTTTTAGGCACAAACCCCTTTACCGGCCTACAGGTTTTTTGTGCTAGGATTTGCTGGAAAGGAACAAGCTGTCAAGTTGTCCATGATGGCTCAACCCCCTTCAACCCCCTTCACGGAAAAAGTGGGCGTTTGCCTTCAGGAAAGAAAAACTCTGCATGATCTCGCCCAGGTCCGTTTGCCCTTTTCTTGCTCTCTTTTGGGCGTGCGATACCAGATGAGCGCGCTGGATGCTCGGCAGTTTTAGTCAGGGCGGCTTAATGGAGGATACGGGAACCCATTTTCCACTCATTTGTTGCTACTGGAGTCAGTACTGTATGGTGTATCTCATGACTTGAATATATCTCAAATCTCCTCCAGTTCGTTCAGGTCTTTCAAATCCGCTTCATTTTTTCTGGTGGCAATCAATCATCCGGCCTCCTTCCCGGGTTTGTTCCACCGCTGACGGTCAGATGTTCCCTCACCGAAGGACGCCCGAAGCTTCGCCCAGGAATGGTTCTTCGAGTTCTTCGTCTTGAAATCCCAACGCCACTGCTGGAGCTCCGCCGAGCCTCTGAAGCAGCTCCAGGAGCTGCGGAAGGAGCAAGCCGCGGCATGGACGCTTGGTATTGTGGAACTGAAACCATTTAGACATTAAAAGATACCGAACTACGTGGTGTTTGGAAGTCAACGTGGCTTTGTGTTGTGTTGTGGAAGATGTTGGAGGATGTGTTTTTTGTTTTTTTTGTTGTAGGAGGTTGGATGTTTGCTTGCAGCATTGGTGGATGGTTTATGGGTCTTGTTTGAGGTGATTTTCCTCTTGAAGAGAATTCATCCAAACATGAATGGTGGCAACTGCAGAAGATTTGTCTCCAGAAGTCCTTCAGGCTTTGATGACTTCAGCAGAACCAAGGGCTACGTTTTTTTTGTTTTCATGGAATGATACAATACATGACTTCTACTGAGTTTCTGGGAAGCAACGAAGAAAGCAATGAGATGTGGTGACATGACTGCTTGGAATCCACCGGATGTTGGGAATGGGACCCTTTACAGACTGTTTTCCTATGCCAACCAGTGGCTTTCAGGGTCCATGGGATCGTCTTCAGCGGGGTATTGTCGAGCGTTTCGTCCAAGGCCTCCGACCCTGGTGGTGCATGGGGAGAGGGATGGAGTGGTGCCTGTGGAGCATAGCCGAGAGTTCCTGAAGACGCTGGCAGAGCTCAGTGAGGAAGGCGAGAAGATAGATGGGAAGAAGTTTCCAGGTCGAGGATTTCCATCAAAAGAAGTTAATCTTGATTCCCATACCAATCTGGAGGAGGGGATTCTGATCCTGGCGTTAGATTCTCTTAAATGGTGTTCTGCTGTCGGAAGTTTCCCTACCTTCGTGAAGGACGAGTAAATGGAGAATGCCGTGTGTCATGTGTAAAGCACAGTTATTTTTGGACGCAAGGTGTCAAGCTTTGCCAGTTCGTGACGCGGGTGTTTGTTGTTTGTCCCGGACTCGAGTGATCTATATATGTTGATCCTCTCTTGTTCTTCTTTTGATCCTCGAGTGTATCTTGACCAAATGCATATGATACAACCGATAGGGGACTTTCAAAGAAAGTAGAGGGATGAATCCTGAACTGCTTGCAGAAGTCGGTATTTAGTTCTTGCATTATACCCCCTACAAGTCCAGTTTGACCCAGTAAAACCTGGTGTTTACCTCCTTAAGTAGTATTTTTGTATGACCACATCCAGTAGAATGAGGTCATTGACCTGTAGTGAAAATCTCTGACCTTGAACTCCATCCGCGTCTTCTCGTCTTCTCCACATGAATATGGAACTTCAGTGTTTCCTGGACATGTCTTGAAAACACCTGCGCAGTGACCGTCTCTGGGAGTTGAGACGTATTTCTGGCATCCTAGGGTCATTGCATTTGTACTCACCGGAGCAAACACATGTTGGTGACCTGGCCAGCTGTTTATTTATTCCCTGTGCCGCTACGTACAATTCTGCTGGTTGATTTGTGGGCCATTTTTTTTTTGCTCCAGCACCCGTGGCGCCCCACTCTTCGTCGTTGTGGCGGATCGGTGCAATACAGTGGCGCCATGGTCACAGATTGCACGAAGAGGGAATGGGTTTCGTTGGCCTGTTTCAGCGGGGCTCATTTTGGGACTCCTAAAAGGCGTACACTCCCTGGAACTAACATGGTTTTCCACTTCCATGTTAATTCCAGGGAGAGTATCCAGTGTTATAATTGATCTTGCTTGGTATTCTCTCAGCCCATCCAAGGTCGCAGAGAAGCTTTCCACCGCCTTTGGAAAGATGGGCAGCTTCAGAGTGGTGGTGGAGAAAGCTTCGGAGAAGACGCGGACGGAGTTCAAGGTCGGAGAGTTTTCCTAATTGCAGGTCAGCTTGACCTCATTATACTGGACGTGCTCATTAAAAAACAAACATGACTTAAGGACCTTAAGGAGGTAAGTTTGACCAGCTTGGGACCTGGGTCAGACTGGACGTGCGTAGGATTTCTAGATGGACCAGTGGAATCTTGCGGCTTCGCCTGCAACGTCCAAGTCCTACGTTTCTACTCAACCTGCTTGTTGTGGGCCCCGTTTCGCAGCGAGGTTTCAAACAAAAATCATGGTAAACCTCGGTGATTGAAGGAACTGTTGGCTTTTCCTGGTGTTGTTTCTGTCTCAGCTGCTTTGCGGAGCTGCTTTGCCACTCGAGGTGTCCTCAGTTATTTTGTCTTCTTGGTCTGAAGTCTTTGAGAAGATGATGCTTCATGAGTTTGAGGAGCAGACACAGGGACAAGTTGCTACTTGGACAGCGATGCACCAGGAAGTCCTACCCAAAAAAAGGTCCTCTTAGAGCGATTTGTTGGTTGCTCAGCCCATGAACACGTGGTTAATGGTCAACCTATACCCTTTTGAAGGAAACTCGGCGTGGTCACAGAATTCCCCGCAGCTGGGAGCGTTGAGGATTGATGGGGACTGGCATCGACTAGAATGGTCAAGAAAGAAATCTTTCGTGCCTAAGTGCAAGGCTACCCTTGTCATCCCTTGTCTGTGCGGTGGAACACAGACAGCAATGGGACATGTCAATAATTTTGCTCGGCACTGAAAGTCACATGCCACATGGCCTTCGTTTGATGTTTAGTAGATTTGGGAGGATCCGCCATGATGGAGCAGAACTAAGGTCATTAAAGACTTCTCATCACATGCGATGGAGGTCTTTTTGCGTTTCCTTTACTCAGGGACTTTGAATGTGGACGTTCAAACACTCGTGGAAGTGATGGTGATTGCTGACAAGTACCAAGTGCCAGAGCTCTCCCGCCACTGTGACTTCGGAATGGTTGGTCCACTTTGCTGGAGAGATTTGATGGCCCAAAACGGTGGTGGTGAATGCAGGTTCCCTAGTTATTAGTCTTCATTACAGATATGCTTGTTTTGCATTTGCAGTTCTTCAGAGGAAATGCATCCCAGCAATTACACACATTGATGAATTAGTGGCAATATGTTGCACTGGTTTACTTGAAGACGTTTAACAGGTTTTGTGTTTTGATTTGTTTCAGTTTCTTGTTGGGTCGGGGGCTGTAATGCAAAGATTCACTGACAACCTGGTACAATAAGCCAAGGCAATGATCTCCTACACATTCAGCTGTCATCAAATGCTTGGGATATCTTCATTGCTGCAGACAGCTTTCGACTTGATGCCCTTCGGGAGGCGGCCTTCAATGCCGTGCTCATGTGTCCGAAGAGGGCTTTGCAGGAACGCCCGGCGGTGAGTGACGAACTTGTGCACGAAGTGCTTGGTTCCGACTTCCTGTGCCTTTCCGATGAAGAGTTGCTGGATCTCCTGATGGAGTGGAAGGAAGCTGATGAAGGTCACATTAGCAAGAGAGATCTCATTGAGAAGTATGTTTGCTTAGAGAATGTTTCAGGTGAAAAGATCAAGACGATGCTGTTGACGCCTGAGCTGCAATTCCTGAAGTCTGTCAGACCGAAGACCATTCGCGGTGAATATGTGTTTGACGTGCTTGGTCATCTCGGAAGCTGCTGTCGGAATCTACATGGAGAACACTGCTGGGAAGACGTTTTCCTATCAGACTGGGTGAATGTGGTTGTCCAAGACCGTGTCAACATCCCACATGAGGTCCAAATCAATTTAGCAGTTCAAAGCAACTGCTGCGAGGTAAAACTTGACGCAGGGCACTGGGTGGCATGGAGGTTTCCTGGCTTTGCAGTCAAGCTACAGGCTATGTACTTTCGAAGTGATATAGATGAAGGTACTCACTTCTCCATATCTTGCTTCAAGAAGGGCGGCTCAGGGGATATGCAAGTGGTGTTCCGTTCTGAGGAGCATGGCTATATTGAGGAGACAGCACTTCTCCCATGCAATTGCAATTTCCTGGCAAAAAGCATCTTGCTGGAAGTGACCTCCGGAACCTTCGAACCAAACAGCTTCAAATTCGAGGGCTTTCTTCTGGAAGAAGGAACACATTCTGTACAATCAGAGTGACCAGACCAGCATTGAACAAAACGGACCTGTGGGAGCATTCTGGGAGCTTGTTAGATTTCGTGCGCAGCTTCTAGCTGCAAACGTGCGCAGCAAGACGCACGATGCGAAACGTGCAGCGAAACGTGCAGCGAAACGCGGCCGTTGAACTTCAAAGGTCGGTTCACCGGTGACCGACGTGTTCCCTTCGACCTTTGGGGGTGGTGACCGGTGACGCAGACAAGCACTCCTGCAGTGTTTGGTGTCATGAAATGATGGGAAGTGTTTGGTGTTGTTGATGTCCTCTCAGGGATGAAACCCAGTCGCTACTTCTTTCAACATGGGAGAACAGAGGCGTTTTGTTGATCAAAAAGCTCTTGCAGGTATTTGGCTTGCCGAGTGGCTGGCCGTTTTCTGGGTGATGCATGCATAGACCGTCATAGACCGTCATACAGGCATCTATTCAAGGTCCATCTTGACATCATGTGATTGACGCTTGCAACCTCCCATGTGTGTCCCCTGACCTGCAACGGTCAATGCAAGATTGTCACTATGTGTTTGAGAAAGGCCTGTACTGACCAATGACAAACATCCACTGTTACAGGGAATGGGACACACCCAACCTCTTACCATTGTTGGGGTTTTGCACTTTGGGGTTGTAAGTCGAATGACTGGGCCACGGAAGGAACTTCTGCACTGGCTTCCTGGAGGGAAAGTGAAAAAGGCACCAAAACTAACATGGAACTGGATGGAAATGCCTCCCAATCACAAGTTGTCAGCACTAACATGGAGATTGCTGAGATCAATCTGACTAAGTTCCATGTTAGCGCGAATAATTATTGTGCTTTTCTAGGTGCATGATGCCACTAACATGTTTCTTTTTGTCATGCTTGGTTTCTATGTTTCTACGTACTTGGGCGGGAAGACAACAATCAGTTTGTGGCACTCCTGCAGACCCACAGCCACCACCCGGAGATTCCAAACATTGATATATCATATGGAAATCATGAAGATCACGCATATTATGTTACAAAGCGCACAACAGAGAGTTCTTTGACACGTGATTTGACCGAACGTTTGCAAGCAGTGGTGGGGTTCCAAGAGCAGGTGTCATACAAATGCCAGAGAAAGAAGAGTGTCCGCGCCGAACTCAGCGCCATCCACCGCTGCAGGCGGCGTGGGACTGCGAAGCTGCGATCAGCTGCTGGAAATCCCTGGTGGGCGCCACACCTTCGAGATCGTCTACTGCGACCTTTCGGCGCTTTGGCGGGAGCACGGCGCGGCGGAATGGGGGGAGTGGGTTTCACGGGACGAGGGAGGGAGGGGGAGAATGATTTAATGGAGGTTTGGATCATGGACCTTGGGTTTGGGCTGGAGATGGCTGGAGTGGATTTGACATGTTTAATTGCATGTATCTGTAGCAGAAACCAACAATGGTTTACTGATAGACCTGGAGCGTGGCACGACCTGTATAGCAGGTGTATCCTTAACTTGCAGGTGTGTCGATGGGTATTTAGTGTGTCTTGAGAAGGACAATGGTCATTAAATCCCCACTGACTGGCCAATTAGAAGCTACCCATCATTGGCATATCCGAATACGTATCAATGCTAATTATATCCTACCCCAAATCATGAGTTTTACTAACCTCAAGACTCAAAAGACTTGGGGTGGTTCGATTGCTCGCCCACTGCTACTGCAAAAATCCAGCCACGCCTTTTTCGCAACTGCACCGGGCCAATCCTTTGTTTCCACTGCAGGACATGTCCTACGACTGCACTTTGGCATGGCTGCATCAACTACGATCCGTCCATAAAGACGGTTCGGGTCAGGGTTGAATGGCAGGGCCGTTCAGAACGGAAGCCCCAAACTGAGTCAAAACCTTTTCAGCCCCAAACAAACCCTGCTAGGTCGACCATGTCTTAGTCTATGGTCGTTGATTCTGTTCATTTTTGGTGGGAACAACTGACCTGGAGACCCCTGGGGAGATATATGTTCTTGAGTTTGGGACTCCTTATTCAGGAAGGACTGCACAGGACCCCAAATACTAGACTAGATTGCGTTCCCTGATTTTGGGGTCATTGATCAACATGTCCACTATGAAATTGGTGAACTTGAGGCCAGTATAACATGAGACTTTCTGAATAGTTGTTTATACTATTTAGACATGGATTTTCTGAATATAGTATATATTTGTTCCAAAATAATTTTCGGTTTTGATATTGTCCATTCTGACTTCGGAATCTCGACCCTGACGCGATTCCCTGCCGAGCGCGTATCGCCCGCGCTTTCATCGCCCGATCGCAGATCGCGCGTGACGCGCAGATCGCTGTGCAGGAAAAAAGGAGAGCCGCGCCCGGGGGTAGTTTGACAAGACAGACAGATCTCTATAGGGATCCAGTCGTACCTTCTCAGAAGGTGATTATAAGATACTCTTATGTAGGTGCCAGGAGAGCCCAAGTACCTTCTGAGAAGGCATGTGGATCCCTATGGAGTATTAAAAGTAATGGATCCAAAGCCAACTTGTGAACAGTCTGTCGCGCCCCACAGCCCTTCCGGAAGTACATTTGGAGTACAGGGGGTTAGGTGATGATTGACGACCATACTACTTGTTGAATCCTTTTGTTGAAATATAGGTTTGCAGATACCATATATATATAAAGAAAATAAGAAAATAAGGAGGACATCCTGTCCATCCGAGCAGCTTTTCTCAATTTTTCTCCCTTAAACCGACCGCGGTGAGACCGCAACATAGATGGTGACGCCTTTTAACTTGTGGTTGATTGATTAATAGAGTGGATACGGAACAAAGTAGTGAACAATCAATGGGTCTTGGTACCAACCTGACCCCACTAATGATGTCCAAAAGGACCTCACTGCACCTGGAATCCCTTTGTTTTTTCACACGCCCAACAACGGCCAGCCATGACCGTGTGACGCACACGTCATGCGACGATCTTCCGCGTGTCTCGCGTGTCTCGCCACGCGAGGCCTGTCGCTCCTACTGCCGCGTGACCCGGAGCGACTCCGGGGAGTCCAGCTTGAGCATCAACCGCATCTTGAAGGCGCCCGGGCCGGGCTCCACGAATGGCCGGCAACGGCCCAGGGCTCCAGCGGCGGCCCTGGAGCCCTGATCCAAAGGAAACCCCAAGTTTGGGGGGGTTGAAAACGATGAAGGAAGATGGATGGCTTATAAGGAAAAAGGAGGCTACAGAAGCTATGGAGAAGTAGAGGACTTTTCTATTGGCAGTTTGCTTTGTCAATGATTTTGTTGATTGTAAACATCCATGCCATTCAGTTACTGATGGTTCTATTGGGAACAGTTCCATTCACTACAAGCGAACCAGAATTCCAAATATGCCGGCAGTACCAATCCGATCTTGAGTCTGAAGATATTCTCTTTTGTTCAGTTCAGATGAATGATGAAAGATTTCCCTATAAGGCCCCAACCGTATCCTCAGAAGGTGGTGAAAGATATCCTCCTGGCACCCACCCTAACCGTCACCAGACTTCTTTGGATCGCCAATGGAAGATGTCTTTCCTTGCTCCTAAGGTATCACCCACCCCAATCCGTCCGACCGAAACGATAAGGTCCGGGTGTCGCCCAAACGGGTCAATGACCTGCCAGGCCTTCTGAGGTGTCTCAACGTGCCAGACCTCTCCACGGCCTCCCGGTGGTCTCCCTGGTGCCAGGCCGACTACTATGCGGACCAGTTGGGAGATACCTTCACCTCGGCGACCATCGACCTCTCTCGCTTGGAGGTGTGAACGGACATCCAGGTGTTCTGTCTGTGACGTGAGAGCTTTGTTTTGTTTTCTCGCTCGATGTTTCTCTTAGAGCTGATTTTGAGTTGGAGTGTAAACTGCGAAGACTCAATTGTAGTCACACAGTGACAAGTGGGATAGGACGAAACCTGAAAACCTGCAAAACTGATCAGATGCCGAGCCGTTTTAAGCTATGTTCTTAGATACAGGATGTTGTCCAGCACTCATTTCTAGTTTCATGGAGTGCCTTGAGTTTTTTTGGATGTTGGGTATGTTGATGCCATTAAAGATGTTGTCGTTGTATATGCATGGTGTTGTTGATTCCTTGTTGATATTGCCTGGAACCTATCAGACACCCAAAATGCATCAACATGCAATACAAAATCAAACGATCAGTTGAAGGTTCTCTCTACTAGACCGTGATTGGAAGTCATTTGATTTTCTTATCACCACTTGAACTTTCTACGTGTTTGTCCTTTGTCTAAACTGCTCTCCACCACATACAACCGTGCCCAACTGACTCAAATCCACGTCAGACGACCAGCTTGCAAGCTCATACATTGAACCACCTGCCGGTGATTTCAGCGTCAGCCATCCAGATGCTAACGATTGGTGAATCACCTCCAAAATTGAACCGGCCCACGTCTTTCGCTGGCGTTGGAACGCGACATCCACGTCTTTGAATGTATGGTTTTCCTCTGCCACATCGGAACGCGAACGCAGAACGACGCGAGCCTGGCGGAGTTGGAGCGAGGGACGCTCTACGACGTCTACTGTTGGGGGTCTCAGGGGCTGGATTTGGTGCCGCCGCGGGGATGGCCCTCGTCGACGACTGTTGGGTGGATCCTGGGACCTATAGGACTTCCGGGCATCTTGACGATGTGGCTGAGATCATGATGGTTCTTACTGACTTCCGAAGGTTTGGTTTCCTTCTGAGGGGGGGGAGTCAAGCAAGATTTAGTCAGGCTTTTGTGGGGTAGTCAACCGAATTCGGCCTTTGTTTCGGTTTATTTTTGAGGGTCTATACAAGTCGAATTGAGCGCTGTTTCTTCGCTTTGCCATTGGAGCTCTGGCGATGTTGGAGTGATGTAAAGATGGAAGGTCTCAGAGTTGCAGAGTTGCGGATGCATTTCGATCGCAGCAAAAAACTTGGGAGTGCCATAATTTGTGAGTAACCGTCAGTCAGATGATGATCACCATTGTTTTTTTGGAAACGATCATTTACGTTCATTTACTAACCATGATTTACGGGCTGGGTGTTGTTTTTTAATGCTAATTGTTTTTTCTTATGCTCACAGCGGGGTTGGTGTGCTTTTGGGGTATGGGTTTCTTTTTTTATGCTTATAGTGCTTTTTTTTTTGCTAATGGTTTTTTCTGTTATGCTTGCAGTTCTTTCTTTTATGCTCCTGGTTTCTTTTTTATGCTAATTGTTTCTTTTTTTATGCTAAGGGTTCTTTTTTTTATGCGGCACTGTGGGAAGAGGTCACGTTGGGGGGGTCCTAGTGCAGAATGTAATTGTCAGGAGGGTTTAGTGCAGAATGTATTTGTCGGGAGGCTTTAGTACAGAATGTAATTGTCGGGAGGTTTTAGTACAGAAAGTAATTTTCGAGAGGTTTTAGTACAGCAAGTAATTGTCGGGAGGTTTGAGTACAGAAAGTAATTGTCGGGAGGTTTTAGTACAGAAAGTAATTGTCGGGAGGTTTTAGTACAAAACGTAATTGTCGGGGGGGCTTTAGTACCGAATGTAATCGTCGGGGAGTTTTAGTACAGAATTTAATTGTCGGGGGCCTTTAGTATCGAATGTAAGCGTCGGGGCGTTACCGAATGTAATCGTCGGGGAGTTCTAGTAATCATTTGGCTCCAGACTTTTTCTGCCCAATATTGCACTGCGTGGCATAAAAAGGTATGCTCGTCGTTGCTCGCGCACTTACATCGTGAGAGGGTCTTCCAAGTTGACTCACCCTTTGGTGAGCCACCCGAGGGTAAAATTTAGAGAAGGATGTTGCCATTTCAACTTGACTCACCCTTTTGTGGGCAAGGCAGGGGTCAAGTTTAGAGAAGGAAGTGGTCATTCCAAGTTGACTCACCCCTTGGTGAGCCACCCGAGGGTAAAATTTAGAGAAGGATGTTGCCATTTCAACTTGACTCACCCTTTTGTGGGCAGGGGTAAAATTTAGAGAAGGATGTTGCTCTTCCAAGTTGACTCACCCTTTGGTGAGCCACCCGAGGGTAAAATTTAGAGAAGGGTGTTGCCATTTCAACTTGACTCACCCTTTTGTGGGCAAGGCAGGGGTAAAATTTAGAGAAGGAAGTGGTCATTCCAAGTTGACTCACCCTTTGGTGAGCCACCCGAGGGTAAAATTTAAAGAAGGATGTTGCCATTTCAACTTGACTCACCCTTTTGTGGGCAGGGGTAAAATTTAGAGAAGGATGTTGCCATTTCAACTTGACTCACCCTTTTGTTGGCAGGGGTAAAAGTTAGAGAAGGATGTTGCTCTTCCAAGTTGACTCACCCTTTGGTGAGCCACCCGAGGGTAAAATTTAGAGAAGGATGTTGCCATTTCAACTTGACTCACCCTTTTGTGGGCAAGGCAGGGGTAAAATTTAGAGAAGGAAGTGGTCATTCCAAGTTGACTCACCCTTTGGTGAGCCACCCGAGGGTAAAATTTAGAGA
>CAXAMN010028472.1:1462192-1509146 GCA_963970005.1 Durusdinium trenchii | reverse complement strand
TAGAGAAGGATGTTGCCATTTCAACTTGACTCACCCTTTTGTGGGCAGGGTAGAATTTTGAGAACCCTTTGGTGACCCTCGGGTGGGTAAAATTTAGAGAAGGGTGTTGCCATTTCAACTTGACTCACCCTTTTGTGGGCAGGGTAAACTTTAGAGAAGGAAGTGGTCACTCCGACTTGACTCACCCGTTTGTGGGCCATGCAGAGCTAAAGTTTAGAGAGGAAAGTGGCCATGCCAAGTTGACTCACCCTTTTGTGGGCCATGCAGGGGGAAATTTAGAGAAGGATGTTGCCATTTCAACTTGACTCACCCTTTTGTGAGCCATGCAGGGGTAAAATTTAGAGAAGGATGTTGCTCTTCCAAGTTGACTCACCCTTTGGTGAGCCACCCGAGGGTAGAATTTAGAGAAGGATGTTGCCATTTCAACTTGACTCACCCTTTTGTGGGCAAGGCAGGGGTAAAATTTAGAGAAGGAAGTGGTCATTCCAAGTTGACTCACCCTTTGGTGAGCCACCCGAGGGTAAAATTTAGAGAAGGATGTTGCCATTTCAACTTGACTCACCCTTTTGTGGGGAGGGGTACAATTTAGAGGAGGAAGTGGCCATTCCATCTTGACGACCCTTTTAAGTGAGCAAACATGCGGGAAAGGGCCTGTGTGCGCACTTGAGTCTCCCCGATGGACTGTGTGCGCGCATGAGTCAAATCTGTGTGCGCGGATGAGGCGCAAGTGCTAACAAAATGTGTGTGCGCAGATGAGTCAAATCTGTGTGCGCAGATGAGCCGCCGCCCTTCCAATAAAGCCCCGCAACAATTACATTCTTCACTAAGCCCCGCGACAATTACATTCTCCACTAAAGCCCCGCGACAATTACATTTTCCAATAAAGCCCCGCGACAATTACATTCGTTAGCATAAAAATAAAAGCCCTCAGCATAAAAATAGAAACCCTCAGCATAAAAATAAAAACCCTCAGCATAAAAAAAGACCGTTAGCTTAAAAAATAGAACCCACCCAAATCCAGCATAAAAAACAAGAACCGTTAGCATAAAGAAAAAAACTATTCCCATGACTTACTATCTGTGCCCTGGTACTGGATGCTACTGGTAAGCATCCCCAAAGCATCCCAATGTGCTCAACTTTCAAAGGGTGTTCATCTGCCGAATCCTCGGCTTGCGCCGCGCGAGCCGCCTTTTCGGTACCCTGAGGCCTTTTGCGGTCACCACCGTTGGAAGGGTCTGAACTCATCCCAAAGAACGGTTATATAATGGTTGTTTCATGTTGTTTACATGCCTATGCTTAGGATTTTAGATAACTAACCAGGTGAAGTCAAGCACTTGTTTAATGGTCCAACACCAGGCTAAAGGGCTGGGAGGGAAGAGTGGCAGAGCATCAGTACAGGAACAGGGCACTGGGAACGTTGCAGTCGAAGATAGGCTTGTCCAGTGATGGAGCGATGTGCTTGCTACGAAGTGACAAACATGACACCCCAGTTCAATCAGCGCTTGTAGAGCATTACTGTGCATGTTCCATTTCTTGTGCATGGTTGGTTCTTGCATTACAGCCTTGTAACCATACCAGTAACCTCGAGTCCGCGTGCCCAAGTATTGATAGCTGGATCTACTGGAATTTGGTTTTGATCGCTGGACCCACGTCGACTTTCTCAATGCACTGTGCTTGGAACTTCTTCGCGGCCGTTCCACGCCGTTCCGCCGTTCCACCGTCGTAACCGCGGCATGGACGAGGTTGGAGTCGAGACGAGGCCGTGCAGCACTCCTGCTACGCTGCGGTGCCCCGGGGTTGTGACGCGTGTGACGACGCGTGTGTGACGAGGCCGTGCCCCTTAAGTACTTGGGGGAGACAGATTCGATCCCACAAAAAAGGCATGTGGGAATTAGAAGTGGAAGTTTGATTTGTTTGGACATCCGGCGGGTTTGCTCGTGTAATTAGAGCTTGGTCCATCAATGGTTCAATATAAACAATTCATTGTGCTTGGAAACAAACCTGTGAGCAGAATCAATTTTGGAAATCGGAGCTTTTTGGTGACATGATAAACACAGATCTTGAACCATGGGGCAAAAAAAAAACTTAAATAATTCAGTTTATAATTGTGGTTTAAAGCCTCTGCCAACTCAAGAAAGGTTTCAGCAGGTATGCCAATCTTCCGTTTTGCATGTGCAAGGTGGTATACTTCTTTGCATGACTGTCAATCCAATGTGGATGCCAAGGAACAAGGGGAATCCTATGGTTCCTTTGAGGTCAGAAAAGGGTCTCCAAGATGAGACGGGTTTTATGGCAAGATGCCACTAAGATTGTCCCTGGGCAGAACCGAACGCGTTTGTCTCACCATATGGCATATTATATGTGGTATCTTCCATGAATGTTTTTTTTTTTTTTTTCCGGCATGTCACATCACAGTGTTCAAAACAAAGCCATCCTAGAACACGAACCAGACACGGAAATGCCGCCTGCGGTGGAATCATGGGCATGCGATGCCCCAACCACCACCTGCACCTCAAAGCATCCGGACGGGGACGTTGCCGTTGCCATACATGTATCCCAGTTATGACCCATCCATGTAGGGAACTCCAAAGGACCAAATATATACAGGACTTGTAGGTAACATGCATGGTACCAATAGTAACTTAATCCAATGGGTAACAATAGTAACTGATGGTCCAAGAGCCATACATGCAGGTAACTCTTTCATAAGTCTTGGATTGAGTTTGGATTGGGAGGTTGGGCTCCAGGAGCCCAGTCTTGAGGTCCAGTCATACCCTAAGTCTTGGATTGGTTTTGGGATACTGCCTTGAAAGTGACTGCAGCCTGCCTTGAGTCTTGCCAGCTTGCCATGTCTTCAGGCTCCCAGTGCTACATGCTCCAGCACCTACCCACGGAACAACTACCAGGTGCGGTGTGGTCTTCCTGACCAAAGCATTTAATGGGGGAATATACTGACCAAAGCAGAAATGCTCGAAGATGGTTCTAGTCACTATAGTCAAAAGTCTAAGTGCTCCTATTCGCCTGGACGGTCAATGAGAAGGGGTGTTCAGACCTTCGAATGCTGCCCCTATCCTCCAAAACCAAATGGGCTGGGCCTCTTAGAACGACAGTTATCAGATCATTCGCCGAACCCGTTTGTGGAACCCTGGCCGCGTACTTGGAGAGGCGCACTGTTGAGAAGCGCACGGTAGTACGTTGGTCACAAGTCTTGGAATGTCTTGGCAAAAGGCAGGTTTGGGCCAAGAACGCACACTGTTCTGTTTGATTCTGTTTGGTTCAAGTTGTCACCTTCGATTCCGGTGCGTTGTTTGGATGCAATCCTGGGAAGCCCAAGCGTGGAAAAGCTTGAGAGGGTCTGCCGATCTGCACTTCTGAGGATGTAGTTCGATGCATCGAGTATACATGTTCTTTATTTTTGTGAGATCTGCGTACATGCTTTGGTTGACATGCTCATGATCATCAAGGCACAAGAGATGTGTCAAAATATTGAACATCCTCAATTTCACATCGGTATTGCTCCACTAAATGCCTGGCACGAGAAAAAATGTATATGCTCCAGACATTTAGCTTATCCCTCACAGTCTTTTGAGTGAACAGTTATTTTAGCCATAACTCAAAAATTACGGGAGTGGCACCTGGCACGCAGAAGCCATTTGGAGGTCCTCTTATTTGCCTACTTGAATGTATTTAAAGACTACCACATCTGGCTTCTTTGTAGCAAATGCCCTGCACAAGCCCTTGTTCACAGAGCCTCCAATGCACCCATTGAAGAAGCGGGTGAAAAGGGTAGATTGCCGCTGTATACGAATGGGAACCACCCTAGCACCTGAATTCAGGACGTATAAAGCAACAGCTTCAGCGATCTTAACAAGGAGAACAAGAACACGTTAAAACTCTGGGGGTGTTGAGAAGGAGATTCATACACCACAGGGACATGCATTGAACCTACAACAGTGAAAGTGACGGATACATGACAGAAACGGACTCTAAAAGAGACAAGACCCTACAACAAAGTGTTGCAACCGATCTTTGAACCTCCGGCCACCGACTGCCCCTCCCTGCCCGAGCTCAGAGCTCAGAGCTCACTTTTACAGCGATCTCCGAGTCTCAACAGGGTCGATGTCAGAGGATCAGACCCTTCAAACATCGCTCCTCTTTGGGGAGGTGGGGAGTCCTGGAAAGACCATGGCAAACTCCATGGAGATGGGGGAGATGGGATGAAACCGAGGTCTAGACACCCCAGACGTCCGGACTCCTCCCCCACGCGCGCGGCACGGACCCACGGAGGCTCAGAGCTATGTCGACACCGCCTTTGGCGGCACACCGCCCGGTACGGTGACCAACGCCGGCGGATTGCTCGGCGGGTCGGGGCGCCCCGGTTTCCCGGACGCGATCGAGCCGGTTGGCGACGGGCGAGTGCGCGTTCGCAACGGTCATGGTGGGTGGCCGGGGGTGCAGACGGGTCACCCGAGGTGGGAGGGTCCAACGTTTGTCTGGAGGTATCACTGAGCTCCAGGAGGTGACCTCCTCAGGAGAAGGTATGGGACCTGCAACCCTGGTTCGGGTGTTCGGGGCTTTTCTGGTGCGGACACCGGCGTCCTGACCATTTTGGCGTGGCCACGGCGACGTGATTTTCAAAGCAGATCCTGTCTCTGGAGAATGAAACAGCTCTGTGAGCAGTGTCAATTTGCCAGGCGCTCGCAGGTGGGCTAATTCAGCACTCGCAGCGTATATTCCCCGCCACAGGTTTTGAAACGCAACAGTTTTAGACAGGAGACTGCCCCCCCTTTGCTTTAAATTTGTTTACCTCTCAATCTATACAGGGTTGCAGCTAACTTCTACCTGGATGACAAAGATAAGTGAGTGTATATATCTCACTTTTTGGCGGCGTCCTGTGCGTCCTCACACTGGAGACCGCCACCATGCATGTCAACTTGCTTCAACAAATGTTGTCCTGATCCTTTGTGAGCCATTGTTGTTGCACTCAACCAGATGTTTGCCAAGACGAGATAAGACGAGCCAGGCTCCATCATCTATGATTCGGTTGCCTTTTGGGGCTTATACCATGTTGAAAGTCCTATCATGTCCTATATATAATTTTCAGCATTCATCACCAATGAGTCTCTCTTAGAAAAAATAAACGACTTTGGTGGGTTTATGCTGTTTTTGAGCCTGTAAGAGCTGTTCGTAAAACCGCCCATCCGTCGAGTTCCTGCCACCTGCCAGGAAGATTCTGCATGTGTGGAGCTCAAATCGGATGGGTGTACCGAACGGTCGGACGGTGTATCCGCGGAATGTGTCACTTGTGTTTGTTTTTTTTTGTGGGTGGTTGAAGCCTGTCACAGTGGGGGGGATGTTCTTTTTGAGAGCTCGTTCACTGTGAGCGTGCGGCATTTTTTTGAAAGACGTTTGCAGAGCATGGATTTCGTTGACGCGAACGTTGTGAAGTTGTGATCCTTACAAAGCAACGACATGGAGCAACCTTTTGTAATATGAAGATTCAGGATTCAGGATCCTCCTTAATGGAAGAAACCGTGCTGAAGTCTTTGGTATGGCGCTATCAAATTCACAGATGCTGCTCCCGACAAGACGACGGAGATCCACCTGAAGATTGCAAGTGAACTCTCTCCTCCGGTGATCGAATCTTCGTCTTGGATGTGAACGCTTGAGTCCCTCTTTGGATTGGTGTGCAGAAAGTCATGGGGATCCAGTTACCAGGCGTCCGGCCAGACGTCCGCCAGACGCTTGAAGGAATCATGTCATGCATGGCGTGCTGAAGACCCAGGACTTCACTGGTCAGTTGAATCCTGTGGGTGAGATGACTCTGACATTCCGACACAGAAAATCCCAGGTCAAGGATCTCTCCGTCGCAGCCGGAGGCTTTTGGCCTTGGTGGTGAGAAAGTGGAATGAGCTGTGCAAATCTGAGAAGATCAAGAGGATTATGCATGAGATGGGGAAGAAACCGTTGCAATAGGAGCATAGAATGAAGCGATTGGTGAAATGAAAGGGAGGGAAGACAGGTCAGAAAGGAGGTTCGTCAGTGTTGAGGCAAGACAGGCACCCCAAGAAGGTGGATCCAACTACTTGGGGAGGAGGTTGGTGTCCATTCTGTTTTGAAGATGGGCTCTAGAGGTTCTCGAATATTGAATAAGTATGGAGGACGCGAACCAAACTTCATTGGTGGGGTTTGTGATTGTTCCTACCTTGACATTGTTCAAAACCTGGGGACCTGGGGACCTGGAGTAGTTGAAAAGAGTTCAGTCTGGAGTGCTACAGCACTCCAAATCCGCAACGAGTTTGGGAAAACTGTTGGACCTCCACCAGGCCCAAGAATGTCCACCACCAGTCAAGCCCAAGCTGCACATCCAAGGGATCCACATCCATCCAGCTGAGCGCCGGACAGCACGTGCCGCACGTGCCTTGCACAGCACAGGTCCGCACACCGGACACCACGGCGCCGGTGATCGTCTTCGTGGAAGCGGTGGGGCTCCTTAGCACCGGATCTGCTTGGCTCTTCGGATCTGGTTTGCTGCTTATGTGGGTCTCGAAGGGGTTGAACTAGGGGGAGGCTTCCCTGTTCAAGCACCAGACACAAGACACCCTGTGAGAGGCAGCAGTAGGAAGATTCTCTACACCCAAACCAGAGTGAGAGTACTTCCTGGAGTCTTCCAATATCTTCCAATCACAGCGATGTCGCCCAACGAAAAGTGGTCTCCCACCGGAGCGGTCTCGTCAATAAAGCACCCGCCACCAGCAGGATCGTTCTCCGTCTCCTGTGCAGTGTTGTATTACTCAAGAGTCAAGAGTCAACATGAAGATGATTTGATGATTTGATCGTATATGTGAGCATGGAAACCCTTTAACACCCATAAACATTCAAGGATAACCACATATTGGAGTCCACATTCTTCGCGGCACTAGACTGGAATTCTCGGCATACATGTTGTGTTTGAGTTTGGTTTGTTCTTTTCTCCTACCACACTCCCCAGGAAGCGCCAAGAAACATACCTGGATCTTCCACCTATGCAATATCTTTGCCAAACTCCGCTGCTTTTCATGGACGGGCGTAAAGTCTTGCGCAATAGGAAGATCCAGGTAGATCCTTCAACTGTGGAACACGCTTTGTTTTGTTTGTACAATCACATCTGCTCGAAACACCCCACAGGAAGTAATATATCGCCCGTGTCATGGTGGACCTTCAAAGCTTCCAAACACACGCAGCTTCATCTGAGACACCCGGTCCTTAACACCCCTACATCTGAGGGTCCCAAAACCATGTCATTTGACCTCCATGTCTAGTTCTGGCAGCTGGGGTGTAGACTCTTCCATACTATTTCAGCAAAAGTAGGTCATTTCCAAGTCTAAGAAAGGTTTTCTCAATCCACAACACACTGGTAGGTCATGTTTGGGGGGGGTCTCCAACGTCAAAGTTTCTTCAGCAAACCACACTTGTTTGAACCCTTCTCTCACCTGAAAAAAATAGCTTCTTCGGCCGACTTCGGTCCTTCTTTCCTCGGCTCCAAAGCCAGCGCCGCCAAAGCGCCTGGCGCCCGGCTTAATCTCAGACCGACGGCCGACACCGCCGGGCTCGCGGGCCTTCTCGTCTGGTCAGGAGTCGACGGAAGAGTCCTCCATCACCGTGACCTTGCAGCTGGATGAGCCGGGCACCGCGTGACCCGCCGACGGGCGCGGACTGGCGGGAGCCGGCGGGGGGCCAACGGGGGTCGAGGTCGGTAGTCCCGGCGGGATGCGGTGGGGAGGGAAGGAAGGAAGAATTAGAGCACAGGTCACATACATAGTATAGACACAATTGTTCAAAAGCTGCTATTGTTTACAGTAACTTAATGTAATTGATTATAAATGAGTATCCTTTTGGCGTTCTTTGGCGAGAAAAGCTTAGCAGTTTTCTAGGCGCAGATAGCGTTTTGCTGCGTCATAGGTGCAAGATGCGCAGTAGAAAACGCAAGTTTTCATACATGCGCAGTGTAGTATGGTGTAGTATGGTGTAGTAGTATTTTTGAGATGCAAATTTGACAGACCCAACGGTCAATACAGTACAGCTTTGGTCTATCCAATTGGCAGAGTTCTTTGCCACCGGGCATCGTGCCACTGATGTTGTTCTTCCAATAGTATTCCCCGTCATGGCTTCAGAGGTTCCTGTCCGCATCGCATGAAGTTCCCGCACGCAGTTTGGATGAATTGGTGACTTTCCAGGAGGTCTTTGGAGGTGTTGGCAGGAATGGTTCAGTTCTTTGGTGGGATCCTGGGTTTTGCAGATAGAACCGTGATGATCCGGCGGTTGATTTTCGGTTTCTTGGGTGAAACTGTTACATGTTTTCGCAGATTTTCACAGCTTCCGAGTGAAACAACTCCAAGGATTGGTTTCCCCATGAATGGAAAACAGTTCATTAGCATTCTTTTTCAAGGGAAACTGAAACTGAGGGAATCAGCTCAGGGTTCCTCTTGATCCAAGAGGGTGTTCTTCCGCGGTCACGCCACGCCGTGCTGTCTTTTGGAAGAGTCGACCAAGAGGCTTCCTCGTGCCCTTCGGAACATGAAACGCATCATTTGCCGCAGAAAAGAGTTGATCCCCATGCCAATATATTTAAAATATGGGGAGGGTCCACCATCCATATTTGGTTTTATGCCCCCTACCCAATGGGGTGGTCAGGTCCTCATTTTGCCAAGGGGATAAAAGTTGTGTAGACACCAGCTCTGATCCTTTTGGTTAAATAGGCGGACTGCAGCAGAGTGGGTTCTCACCAAGCCCGATCCGTGTTCAGAACAGGTCGCAGGTTGAGTTTATACATATACAATATTAATATACATAGTATTAATGTATCCCGGAAATTCCAATTGATTGTAAACTTGTCAGACAACAAACATGCATGGAGTCAATGATTATGTCAATCCACATCCTCCATTGATATGGGTTGCTTGGTGACTTGGTGATGTCTTTCCATATTCTTGTTGCATCCCCAATAAACATTTCACGCCTGCCAGCACTGCAGCAGCCAGACCTCTTTTGAAGCTGAAGCTCCACACGGTACGCTTGGGGTGTTCCGTCGTCACGGTGGACGTCGTCCAGGTACTGCAAGGCCTACAGCAGTCTCCAGACCATCGCCGCCGCCCTTTACACCGACCTCACCACTACGGTGCGCGGACGGACACGGAGACGGTGGACCGGTGGATGGATGTGGTGCTTCCCACGTGAGGAAGGCGGAATGCCTGGGCCTGGGCTGTGTGATTTTCTGCTGTTCAGAAGCGGTTCAGACCGTCCAAATGGGCATTCCAAGCGGAGGGTGTCATGAGGTGAACCTGCGGAGGATGTGCGGATGCCATGCGGGTTCAATCCGTGTTCCAAGGTCGCTTCGTGCAAGGGTTACACACATTATGGTATTCTCAAGTCATCGGAACTCTGTGTGTAACCTTTGGAGTCACAAGGTTCCTGTTGCATTGTTAGGTTTGATTGCCAGTATAAGCAGGGGGGCGCAGCAGATGCAAGGGACTGCGCCTAACAAAGCTACCTTGCATCTGGGAAGCCAGGTCTGATCAACCTGGTGTACCTGCTTTTGAGAACCTAAGTATGGCAAAAGCTGTTCCATACGTTGTTTCTGCACTTCGTGTCTTTGCGATTAAAGGGCTAATGCCGCGGCAAGTCATTTCGGTTTTGCTTTGGAGGCATTGGAGGTTTCGTGGGGTCACTCAGTTTTGTAACTCACCTGATCCCTTAGGCGCTTGGTTACCTAGGTCGCCGTGTGGCGAGTGGCATTCACTTCCGCACGCGTAATCTCAAATGTGTGTGTGTGTGTGGAACCCTTGGAGTCACAGGGGGGCCTTTTTGGTCTTTTAAATGGCGGGGGCTGTCGTGGACTATACAACAACGTGAGTCTCCATGACGGACAGATGAACACGGTGGTCACAATGATCCATCGAATGACCCTGACTCTTCCGCACATCGTGGAGAGCCTCTACCGCAAAGAGCACCACGTTGGCTCATCGAATTTTGAATCTGCGTTGGCGGCCAACTACGCGGCCAAGCTATCGGAGGTGACCCACACTTTTTTTTGGCAACCCGGTCGAACTGGAACCAGTCGACGCCATGCACTTGCTGGGCTTTGATGTGAACCTCGGCCAACGAACCATCACATATCGGCTTCGTGTGTGTGTGTGTGTCAACTCCTGTGTCGCACGACCACATAACTAACACTAAGTAAGATTCCACTTTGTACAGCAAAGCAGGGGGATGCCCCACACATGTAGAGAGGGCATCTAACAAAGGCTCTTCAGGCTGTGCTGATATCAGCAAGGACGCTTGGTGACGTACCTGCCTCTTGTAAACATGTGTGATGTAAACCATTAACAGGCCGTTGACAGGTCCAGGTTCCAGCGCTTTAAACCAGTATTGCAGTCACTAGAGTGGAAAAATTACAACTGATATAGCTCTTGCGAGCATGGATCTAAGTGTGTGGAATACTTGGAGTCACAGGGCGGAGAGCCTCTACCGCAAAGAGCACCACGTTGGCTCGTCGAATTTTGAATCTTTGTTGGCATCCATGCGGCCAAGTTTCCGAAGGTGACCCTGATCGCGCGCCACCGGGGTCCCAGAGGATGGGTGGCCAACGAAGACCTCTGGGACCGCTGTAAACGCAACCACCAGACTGGCTACCTGTTGTTCTCGCTGTGGTTTGCTTTCGTGGTGGTTCATGTGGTCCCGTTACTAACCGTAGCTTGCGTTTCGTGTTTTGAGTTTTGCTGGCCTCCCTTGTAGCGAGGGCCTCCAACCTTGCTGCGATGGCTTCCACCCTACTAGTGATGGGCCTCTAACCTTGAGAGTCTTGCTGCTGTGAGTTTTGTTTCGCATGAAACTAACCACGGTGATGGGCTCCAACCTGTTGCGATGACCTCCCACCTAGAACCTTGATGTAATGGCCTCCAATCTACTCTGACTTTCTTTACCCTGGTACCATAGGTTTTCACTTGTGCTGGCATGTGGCAAATTGCAAGTCCTTTCCGTACGCAATATCTCGAGTGTGTGTTTGTGTAAAGGTAAGACTCGAAGGATGAAAGGGTTGGGACGTGGATTTGGGGGATCAATCTACCTTTGCAGGGTATTAAAGAACACATTTTTTTTCGGTGGTTGCAAAATAGAGGTCACTCATTGTCTAGGTCGGGAAAAGGATTTTCGGCCACATGTGTCCACATATGATTTCCTCTTGCGTGGGTCCGAAGGATGTGGATGATGTGGTAGCTTGACCTACATCTGAAGTGAGTCCAATCCCTTCTCTCCAAGGGCGGTGGGAGATCCTTTTGACCCCTGGGATTTGTACCCGATTCCCTGATTCCCTCTACAATGACCTCGTTTTACTTAACGTGGTCAGACGTGGTCATGCACAAACACTATTTAAGGAGGTAAAAGAACACGTTCTACTGGGTCTTTAGACTTGTAAGAAATGATCCCATCTCAAGTGTGGGTCCATTATCCATTGCATTGGCATTTGCATGGTTGTACCGGTCTTTTGGTATCCACTGCACACTCCAATCACATCCAATGATCCAATCACTCCTGCTCTTCTTGTGCATTGCATGGCTTTCTGACAAGTCGAACAGCAAACCGTGCATCGCAGCCCATCTACTCCAACACCGTCAGCAACTGGCCACTGGGCTGTGCGGGCGTGGACTGGTGTCACCACGTTGGTCCCGAGTGCAACATAGAACATGTGTAGACGTTTTGATGAGTCATGAAACTATAGATGATATCCTTATATATCCTTAGAATCAATCGAAGCAAGTTCTGGACATTGTGTAGGAAAACAACATCTTCCGCAGGCGATGTGGGCAAACATCGTCCCTCAGTAGAACATCATGTCCAATCCAGGTCCTGGTTGGTTCTGCGCAGTGAGAAACTGCCGTTTTGGCACGTGAGTGGTGAGTGAGTGGAACACAGGAGGTATACCGGCATCTTGGAGAACATATTGCACAGAAACGGCCAAGGGCCATCACCACCTGTGTTTTGTTTACTGAACATGAATGGTTTTTGTCCCTGAGCCAAACAATGTGAGTAGCATCGTTTGGCACAACATGTTGAATCCTTGAATTCTCTCCCCAGCACTTCAATCATTTGAAGTTTTGTCACGGGCCGCCAGTGTTAATAGCGAGGTTTGGGAAGATGGGATCTCTGAGCACTCTTGTTTGGCCAAAGGAGAATCTATCCCTACGGATCCACATACCGAACCTGAGGTACGGTGAGCAGGGAGACCATTGATGGAGGCGACCCAGTCGTACCGAACCTGAGAAGGTGGCAGTGGATCCCTAGGGTATAGGCTCTACCAGCACCAACAGGTCACTGCCTGCTGTCTTAAGTCTCCATTTCAGCCACTCTAGAGGCGATCTGTGCCGAGTCGGGTGCTGGTCGCCGATCGGGAGCCGTCAAAAGCAGCGTGTGGCGCGTTCCTTACGCCCAGTGAGGGTGGCCAACGGCCCGGGTGGGTGCGTCACCTGCTGCCGGACCGTCCGTTTCGACCGACCGAGGAACAACATCTACAAGAACTTCGACATCAAAGTGTCAGGCCTCACCATGGAGACCAAGTGCCCCAGGGGACCAAGCGCACCCCTTCCTGCGGCGAGTGCCTGCCATGCGCAGGAACTAGGGGATGGAGACTCCGCCGTGAGGAACTCCATCTCCACATAGAGAAACCTGTTCAGAACTTTGGTGGTCAACCAGAGTTCCCCGGCTTTGACAGCCAAGTTAGTGAGAAGTCTGAGCCTTTTTTCTGTGAGAAGTCTGAGCAGATGTGTCATTGATTGTTATTGTCATTGTTGAGTTGTTTGTTTAATCCAGCGAACCGATGTACATGCCACGCGAACGGCACAGAAAGAAGGACCGCTTGCTAGCCGGCACAGCGGAGGAAAGACAGGCCGTGCCTTCACACTACCCACCGCATTGATTTGTGATCGGGTACCGCCCCAATGCGATGCTGGATACGGCTGGGTGCCACTCTCAGCATCGAACTGGGCGGAGGTTGGTGACATGGTGACATGGCACAAAGGGATAGATGGGATGGGATGACAGATGACACGGTGTTTGTTTATTTTGTTGGATGGGATGGAATGAAAATGAATGAAATGTTTCTTTGTTTTTTCTCGATGATTCATTTTAGACCCGATTGTAGGTGGAAGAGTTTATGCCCAGTATCACTCCTCAGTGCTGCATACTTTCCAGCACTTTCCCAGAGAGTGATTTGCACCGAAAAGTACATTCAAAGCACACTTCTCAGCACCGGCCACAACCGTTTTTTTTGGTTCCATGATTTCCTCATATTTCCTCACATATGTTGTGGGTAAAAGATGGTAAAAGTAACAAACATTCCCTAGGGCTCCAACCACCTCCTGAGAACATGGTTGGGGTGGATGCCAGGGGGGTCTAACCACCTGAGGAGATGGGCCAGGAGCCGGGATTGTTCAAGAGATTCCATTTCCTGTGCAGTCGCAGCTTCACCCGTCTTTCGCCGCTCTTCTCTCCACTTGCGCATCGGATGCTCCCCGTGCACTGCGAACGAACAGCACCACAGGTACTATGTTTACTGTGCCGCGGAGGACGACGAGTTGGCCGAGGGCGCAGCCACCATCTCGCCGGCACCGACCCAGCGGCGAGCTTGGCAGTGACCGAGGGGGGGGAGAAGGGAGGTAGATGGAGCAATAAGATTGATCTTCGGGCTCCAAGTACCTCAGGTTCGGCAGGACCTGAACATGGCACCCGGGCCCCCCAGTCCCACCTTCGTTTCGGAGATACGACTGGAGCCCAAACCAGTGACCGAGAAAAGAAAGGAATAGAAAGAGTAGAAAGGAAACACGACATCTTCTGAACCGGAGTTCATGACCATCCAAATGGGCGATTGCCAACTTGGGAAGGCGATGGCCGCAGCCACTCGTTTTCCTCGTGTGCAAGTCACAGACAAGCAGCATTCACTGACAGGGCAGCATGGTCGTTGATAGTATACTTCTCAAGATGGGGCCGGGCATCAGCCAACGTACGTGGTGTTTGTTTCAGCAACAGAATTGCCGTGTTGTTCACCGACGTATTGTTCAACTTAGTTCAACTAGGTAATCCGCTAAGCCGCTAATCTATGTTGATTCACAGCGGCAAGGGCCCAAACCAACATCCTCTCCCAATCTGTTTCAGGTGCCTTGAAGTTTCCCCATCTGCGACCGGCCTTCCTCAAGCCAGCGCTGAATGCACGGCTCAGGAACAATCAAGCCTCGCCCATCCTGACAGAGTCCACAGGTGCCCCATTTTTTGTAGAATGCCATGTGGTCCGTCTCCGATTTGCGCTGGACCCTCCTCATACATCCTCATACCTAAAGAATCCTAAAGACATCATCGGTGGAGAGGTCTGTGTTGGAAGGGGTGGAACAGCATTGCATGGCCTAGAAAATCCAACGCCACTTGCTGAGGTTTTGTTGGATGTGTTTTCTTGGAGTCAATTGGATCACCAGGGTATTTCAAATCAAGCCAAAGAACAACAGGTGATGCTACATGAACTGTTAGAAGGACCCTTGGTGTCCCAGCTTTCTGGTGTGTTTTTGGGCCAAACTTTCCTCCTGTCAAAAAGGGTCAGATACTGACAACTGACCAAGTCGTTGGTTTCCTTGTTTGGTTTGTGAGTGTTGCCTCCTACCTCTATTTCAACCATATTATACCTCCACCGCTGGATCTTGCGGAACGAGATGGGTTGGTCGTCTCCCTTCCACACTTACGGGAGGCTTTTTTTGGAGGCGTCCATGGGGAGTGCGGTGCTGAACCCTTTGTTTGCTTACAGCTTCACAATCACCGCGACATGGAAGAAAGATTCATAGTCTTTTTTTGTCACAGGTCTTGAAAAGAGTGGACCCTATAGTTTCTGTAACCGACCCACCATGTTCACAAGTTGTAGGAATCCGACAGAACTAGTTCCGATACTATTCAGGTGCCTGTGTATGGTGTTTCACTGCCACATGTCCTGTCTCCTCAGTCTTTCTTTCACCTCACCTTCCGTCCACAGCGAATTCGCTGGGGACACCACCTCCAACCGCTGCGAATTCGCTGCTCGTGCAGGTCGATTCACCTTGGACCTGACGCCCCCGGTGATCACGGTGGTATCCATTGCCTCCATGAGCGAGAACACGCCTCTAGACTGCCAGGTGGGTGACGAGTTCATGGACTGAGAAGTGAAGACGTGACGTTTTTTAGTTTGTTCTATTCTGGGATGAATTGAACATGGCTTGTTTGTTGTTGTATGTTATTGTGTTTGGCACGGTGGACATTCTGCAAGTGGGAGTACACTCCCGCTGTGACATGATGTGTATTTTGGTGAGTACAATCCGTTGTTTGGCAGGGAGGGTGGAATTTCTGAAGCGGGAGACTCACAGCCCTGTGAGTGTTTATGGAGTGAACACATCCGTTTCGATGGTGAGGAATATCATGACGTCATGGCTTCGTCAGTTCCCCGTGACGTGGCGTTTGCGCGCCAACTCTTTTTTTTGAAAAGCAGAGTTGGATCACAGTACCCCTGAACCTTGGTTGAAAGGAGATGAATTGCAATTTTTCGCGGCTTTTCCAAGTTCTTTGTTTAGGGTCCAGGGTCTAAAAATGTGTGCTATTCAGTGTAGAAGCCAGCGCGCATGGAACTTGGTGAGGTTTGGACCCAGAAAACATGAGCAGACTGGACTACTATGGTGTCACCTTACCGTGGTTGGACCCACTCCTATCCACTCCTAATTTAATTTGGTAATGGTAATGTAGACTCTTGATTAATACACCCCCCCCGAATTGAATTGAACATCATCTTCAAAGGCGGGTTGATTAATCAAGAGTCTACATTACGTCACAAAGGTCTACTATGTTTCCACTTTTGATCGAAGCCTGGTGAAAGACGAAGATTCCTTGCATCAGAACACACATGACATGAGTTCAACCACAACCAGCACAGCGCAGAGCACAGAGCACACAGCCAGCCGAACAGAGCCACCTAACAGGGATTCGGACAACCCTGAATCAATATGGAAGGGTTTTGGGGGGGATCTCCAAACCGGGGCTGTGTTATGGCCCAGACTCTGCATGGGACTGGCATATGAAACCCTACATTCACCCCTTTTCAACAACCACCCCAAGGTATATACGTTTATATGCCGTCTGGGATTTGGAGTGTCGTTCTGGCCGAAAACCGTTCCACCTGAGGGCCACCGTGACCTTGCAATTGGATGAGTCCGGGGCCCCCGGGCGGTCTGATGGCCACGCAGCGGTTTGATGGCCGTGCGGAGAAAGAGAGGGATGGAGTGGAAGAACGATGGGTCGAGCTGCGACAGTGATTCTCATACCGAGCCCAGTGGATTCCTGCTAAGATAACAATCGTAACAAATATGAACACAACTCATATTTGGACAGATAATAACAAAAAACTCGGCATGTTCATATTAATTCATTCTTTTTTCTGATCAGGAACGGCTGGGGCCTCAAGCTCCAGAGCGTGCTTTGGATTCCTGGATCCTTGGGACGCTCATTTCACTCATCATCCGTTCAGACGCGACCTGTTTGGGACTGACCGAGAGACGGCCCGGGGTGGTAGTCGGGGTCCCATGATGTCGTGTCTCCGGGTCTGACTGGAAGAGGACGTCCATGGACGTCTCCTGACGAGGGGCGAGGGTCACAAAGCAGGCGAACCCATGATGCCATGGTCGTTCTACAGTCTGGCGCCAGGCAGTTTCAGCTGTATGTGAATAGTGGCCTTTCTTGATGGGCTTCTTCTACATAGAGTCTGTTCTCATACCAGCAACCGTGTGCAATGCTTGATGAGCACTCTCCTTCAGAACGGCCTCTACTAATAACAATAGTAGTCGTCCTCCTCCTATTCATCATCATCGTCAGCATCATCCGTTCTACCCATGTAATTTGTTGGGAGTAGTTTCAACATGCTTCAACTCCAATGATTCTGAACTCTTATTTGTTTGAAACCTGTTCCAACCCATGTTACATGCTGTTTTGCCGAATCGATCAACCAACATGCAATACTTCTCAGCAGTTCTTCACAACCCAAGATCTCGGGCGATATTTGGGAGTCTAAAACCTCCAAACAGATCGAGCCGCTCCCGCCATTTCTGCCACACCGAGGCCTGGCACGGCCTGGTGTAGCGCGGTAAGGGATCAGGCCACGCCGCCCAGCATCAACCAGGCCGGACGTGCCGCTCAGCGGCCGCACGGGGCCGGTGCCGCGGTACCGCACCGACGCGCAAGGAGACCACGCGGCGCCGCAACATGCGCGCCACAGTAATGGTTTGCCCAGGGCATCCAGGCAAAGCACTTTTGAGTCGATATGAACTGCTGGGCCAAGGAGACAGTGGGGGTCCCAGGGCATTTAATTACTATAATTAGCTGGTAACCAGTGGTTCCAAAGACTCAAACTACAGATCCTTATATAGTATAGTCATGGTTCCTTATATAATAGTGGTTGGGATCTTTTGAGCTGAGCTTGGTACTGTAGCGGTTGTGGAACTGAAAAGACTGAGCTCGGTACTGTAGCTTCTAAGCTGACGGATGTTTCACCCACCGAGATGCTCAATATTCTCCAGGGAAGGGGGCTATAGTCAACATTAGGATCCGGAGAATTGATGTTGAACGGATGAAGGCCTTTTTTGCCATACAGTTTGACTGACTGACCCTATATTGATTGAAAACATACAACTTCTCATCCCTTTTGGGGGGCAACACCTTCCTTTGCAACCAACCTTCGCACCGGCACTCTATGCTACACGGTGCAAGCCATTGCAAACCCGTTGTCTCCGAAGACGGCACGGTGCAAACAGCGCCAGATCATCGCAGCGAGCTTCTCCAACACAGTGAGCACCGCCACGACGGTGCGCGGCGGGAGACTGGGTCTGCGAGGTGGATGACATGCGTCGCGTGGGTCTGCGAGGTGGATGGTGGATGGTTTGTTTTGTTTGTTGGGTTTTGTTTTTTTTGGGGTGATGATTTGAGGAAGTCTTGGACGAAGGCCTTGACAAAAGGGGATATGCAGGGATTCAGGGATCCACATAATTAGGGGTCGCCAACAATCCAGGAGGTTGTTTGGTGGCTGTGGACTGTGGATATATAACAATCAGACTGTGGACTGTGGATCTATATAAGATGTTTCAAGGACATTCTCTTGACTCATCTTTACTCAAGCCACTGGAGCCACTGAAACCTCTAAAAAAAACATAATTTGAAGAACATGTTTGTTGAACAAAGTGACAGATATATTTTGAGAACTTCAATATCTTCAAGACAAGGCAATAGACTTCAAGATAGCATAGGATAACCCCCCCCACAAAAGTCACTTGCCGCATGTCCCTATTCAATCAATTGGCGCGACATCCTTTTGTCCCGATTTGTTTTTAACGCCGTGCAGAGTACGTCCTTTGCGTTCGAAAAGTGGATAGCCTGAAACACCAAACTTTTGGGAATGAACACCCCACTAATTCAGGATATGCATCCAAAAGTAGCCACAGGCTACAACATCTTATTCGAACATACATCTGTGCGGTATGCTTAAATTGTGAAAATACGTTTGTGCGGATTGCAAAACTGCATATGTTGAGGTTCTTTTGCAGTCCATACAAGGTAGCCAGTCTAGGACACCATTGGTGGCCTTCTTTGATCTTGGCTTTGCATCGTGCTGGGATAAGTGTGTCACTTAGAGAGACCTGATGATCGGGTTTAATACTTTTGAACCCCGGCAGCTACTAGGCATCAAGCAACACATTTAATTATCCTTGGCTTAAACTCAACTTGAATGACTTGAACGGTTCCTCAGTCGTTTCCGCACTTGAAAGAGATCCGACTTGAATGACCTCCTTCGGCCAGCGAACGTCATCACCCACGAAGCACCGTGACATGTGTGGGGACTTCACGGCGCATCAGGGATCGAAAAATCCGCGCCAGGACTTCACGGTGCAAGTGCAGAACCTGCAACGGGATACCGAGTGCCCCTGCAACGGGTCTCTCCAACGCTGGGTTTAGGGGGTTACAGCGCTGGGATGCGTGGGTGGGGTTTAGATGCTGAAGGGGTTACATCCAGGAGATGTCACGGACCATTAATTCATAACCATTCCGATCTTCCGAGACCAGCCTGCAGGCTGAGGGATCCACCCATCGGGGATTGATCGTGCTTTGGTGTCATAATGTTTTGGTGATCGTCCACGGGTGAAGAACAGAGTGAAGACCAAACATATCTAAATAATTACAAATATTTGTTCACCTGACCCGCAGTTGCCTACTTGGCCCACTTGGCCCCCTTTTGCACCACACCAACAATGGAAGACAGAGGGCGTTCTGCTGGTTGTAAGAGTGTGCAACCCTAAGGGATCTGGATGAACTCCCCTAGGGATCTCATGCGAAATCGCAGGTTCCGCGAAGACGGACTACCCACCCTGGACATACACCGAGACCCACATGGATCCGGGCTTGGCATGGATGTGGAAGGAAGACTAGCTTCCTTCACAAACCAGTGATTGTCAGCTTCCAGGATTTATCTTCCAGGACGTTTTAATATGTTTTAATACATATTGTTAATCAAACAAACCAAAGGGACTCCACCAACCAAGGCTGAGTCAAGTCATTGCATTGCATCTATATGTTTTTGCCATGCTGCAGGGGCCCAGAGCAGCTTTTTGACCCATGCTATAGCCATTGGAAATAGTCAGGAAATCAAGCAATCTCGTCTAGGCTCAGTCAACAAGGGCAATTTCTATCCCAACCATGTGCTGGGTTACCCACTATAGACTCCAGAACATCCTGTCTAGACTAGCGTGAAGCGAAGCCCGCATATGAACACTGGAATGGCTGTAATGGCTTAAGACTTGCCGGATGTGTTTTCTTCCACCAAAGTACCCCGCGTACTCGTTCACCGCTGAACTGCAATGTTTGCATAAAAAGGGCCGCGGGCATGGCTTTTGCACAAAGCAAGTCAAGACTTTAAGCTTATCCCTTGGAAGCGCTCACAAGAGTCACGAGTCACAAGAGCAGATATTGAAGGTTTGAGCCATGCAGGGCGCAGACAAATTCTACGATGCCATGCGCGAAGCAAACTTTAAGTGACTCGGTTGCAAAACCCGTTGGTGAGGCGAAAGCCAAATTACAGTGCATTCCTCCAATCTGCAAAGCAGGATCTTGCGGAGCTGCTTTGCAGAGTCTGGTTGAAGTCAAACCATTTAGCATCAGACAGCCAAAGTGTGTTGTTTCACACGGACAAAATTATTGCTTCCTACTGTATAGGCTTGTGTGGAGTTCGCACAGATTCGACTCCGAAGAGTTCTTGCTTTTGAGGTCCAGGTACCAAAGCTTGCTTTGCAAAGCTTGCAACAAGGACAATCCGTGCTCTCCTGATCGGGGTGCAGAATTGTTCCATACACGCGCATGTGTAGAGAGCCATATATTATTATCATTTACTACATGACTGTATGGAACAAAACATACCAAGCAGTAAAACATCAATACCTGTCAATACAAACGGTATACTTAAACAACATCCCTTCCAAAATACACTTTTGTTTCAATCAGGACACTAACAGTACAGGTATTAAAGGGACGCTTGCTGAACAACATGTGAGGGGGTGGGGAATTACAGATTTCCACAAGAATTGCTCATGGATATCGAATAAAATATGATTCACATGTTTCTTGACGTGAAGCAAATTGAACTAGTTTGTCAGTGGTTCTCGTTCTTCTTTGGCTTCGCTGATGTTGCGCTACTTGTGTAGGGCCTCGGAGGCACAGGTTGAGGGCCAAATCTAAAGACAGAAAGCCTGCGCAGCAATTGCTCTACCAGGAGAGTAATACACATGTTACAGCATATTACAACCTTGATCTTCAAGACCGTATTAGGTGCCAGAATCTTCTAGTAGTTGAACATGTCACCCCAGTTCCACCATGAAAACATGGAGATCCTTCACGTGGTGCTTTGTCGCTAATGTCACTTCACACGCCCGGTTCACCAGCTCAAGTCACAAGCTTGCTTCACCGACTCGTCTTTTCGGATGCCGGGGCGGGGGCGTCGTAAGCGCCCGGTCTGCTGCTAGCACCCGTCCTTCATGCGTTCGATGATATATCAGGGTCCTTTGGGTCCTTCTTATGCAGTCCTTTGGGTGCTGGGCGCTCCGTTGGGTCCTCTGGGTATGTGCATGATGGTTGGAGAGTCGCAGGTCTGTGTCGGCTTTAGCCATCACCTTGCGTGCCACTCTATAGGTCCCTTAGAACCTCTTTCGCTGGAGGAGTCGGTCTGGCAGACGGGTCGCTGGTTTCGGAGATGTGGATGTGGCAGACTGGTTTCTGGCCTCGATATTTGTTGTTTGTGAGGCTCTGTTCGACACTTAGCTGGTGGATGCTGCTGGTTTCTTTGTTCGCCACCTCTCAGGAGATACGAGGATACGACTCCATGGATGCGCTGGACATCTTGATCTCCCACTTCACGGGCAATCCGCACCGAAAGAAGGCGCAGCAGACCGGCCCTCGTTTTCCTGCGAAGGACACGCGGAGCGATGCTGAAAGGTTGGCAAAAGGGGACCAAAGAGGGTCAAAGGTTGCCCGGAACTATGAACAACGCCTTGAATAGCGATTTGAAGAGGATGCTTTTGACAAACATATTTGCCAAGTTTTGCGAGGATGAATACTTATACAATATATTTTTAGTTATATAGTATTTTCCCTATTGGTGAATCCCCTTCTGGGGAGTATTTCTTCCTGGTTGTGTTACAAAAAAAAACCAAACACGACCTGTTTGGGACTGGCGTATGAAACCCTACGTTGACCCCTGAAATCCACCACCCCTGGCCTTTTGGAGTTTCATATGCCAGTCCCATGTTTCGGGATAGCATGGAAGTATCCAGCGACTCGATTCGTCCTCGCTCGCTGCCGACGCACGCACCGTCGCTGGCACGTCGCACCGTCGGCTCCGATTTCCCTGCTCCTGCATAGGCCAGACAACTAGCTCCTGATGATGAATGGCAGGAGTTCATCTCCCGCGGCGATGAGAAAAGAGTGCCATGACCACGTCGCCGACTCCCCACTCGGCGTCGGTTGGGGGGGGGCTCCTTTTCTTGCTTCCAACCAATGAAACCCAAAGAACCAACCCCAATCCCAGACACTCCATGGGACTGGAATATTTGCCGCCCCATTGACCCCTCAAACCAGCCCAATGTAGGTAAATATGCCATACATGGAGCGTCTCGGAATGGACCACAAAGGGTTTGATTCATGTCCCGCCTGAGCGGCTCGATTATGGCATCCTCTAGCTAATGGAGATTGACCAGTGGGGATTACAACGCATCCAGTGTGCACTCCCTAAAATATAGAAGTTGATTAAAAAAGCACCTGTCCTCCGAACTCCGGAGCCGTTTTCCATCCAGGTCCGGGGAACGGGTGAAAATATCTACCATGAGTTTGTGTGAGTTTGTGAAAGAAGGTGTGATAGGTCAAGTCTAGTAAATCTTGGGTCTGTCCTATCACCTGCAACAGTCAGTAAACAAAGACACCACTATTATTTTTAGAGATGTCGGCCTGCTAGGATAGACCCAAAGTAAATCAAGGAAGGGCTGGCTCAGTTCTTGGGAGCCTCTCAGGTTGCAAGGGGGTTCCTCTTTACTTCCCAGTAGTTTTTTGACACACACACATATATATATATATATATACGTATATAATGTACGCATGTTTTTTATGAAGCAATGTCATGTCATATCCATGCAGTTGCTCAGAAGCTTTGCGACCCCTGCCAAACCGCTTAAATCAATCTGTCAGAACAACCAGTAGCCCAAATCAAATCAAGCCAAATCTCACATCAATTTACAAAATTACAACTTGGCGAATAAGTTTTGGCCCAGCCTGGTCAACTGGATTTAGTTGGAGATTTGACAAATTAGCCGCCCCCCAAATCAAAGCACGAACCTCCCCTAAGAATCCTTGGATCCTTCCATGATTGGATGAAGAAAGCGCCCAGAGTCTTCAGGGTTTTCCTCGTATACGTTTTCCTCGCATCACAGCAAAGGCCTCCTAAACCCATCCCCCACCTGGCATGCTTGGCTAGCGCACTCGTTCGCCGCACTCGTATCAGACCGCACAACGAGGTTTGGCTCAACCATCGCACGGGCGAAGTCTGGAAGGGCCGTCAGTGCCGATACCGGCCATCGGACTGGGAGAGCGGCATGAGGACTGGGATTGGTCGTCGATCGGTGAAACCAAGCTGGGATGGGGTGTTTGTTTTTTGGAACTGATTCAAATTCTTTGGGTGATTTACGGTTCGGACATCGAAACTGCCACAGAGCCCCACCAAAAGATGCAGGATTACATTGCGACATTTTGCTACAACGTACTAATCTCTACAAGGGCTTGTCTCAATATAGGGAGTGAGTCCATGCTAGCTTTAATTTATAGGATGATAATATAAACTGAAACCTATTGGATTGTGTTCTCCCTACAGTATTCCTGTATACCAACACTTGTACCTCTTACTTGTTAACATTTTCCAGCCGGGATGTTAGACTAGTTGGCAAGCTAGTATCGAGTGTTGGCCAGGTTTGTTCGCCTTGACAGATGATTCTATACAGTGTTTCTACATTATAGTCAACCGGTTATTATCCTGTCCAGTTTCTTTGTACTACATACTGCTGCCAGTTGTTTGCCAGGGATGACATACTAGGGCTGCAACAACTTTCTTGCAGCTTCAGCATGCAGTGTGACAATCGGGTATGGGCAAGCCGATCTAACGCCTCCAAGAGACAACAACAATGTGCTCTTGTGGCGAGGACGCTCAATTGGTGGCTCTGGCAAAAGACTTTGAACATGCGGGAGCAAAGAGAAGACAAGCCACTTGTTGTTGTTATTTGTCTGTGTTTCTTGCCCAGGTCCTACGGTGGGAGCTGGAAGCAATGTTGTTGCTCAGTTCATGTGCGATGTACGAACATGTTTGATGGTTCAGTTAGTATGCGATTGGTTTGCCCAGCAGAGTTGCTTCCGATGATGCTGAACACTTTGGTGACAAACATACCAAATTATATAGCTTTCCCAAAGGTTGTTTGTATATTGCTGTTAGGAAGAGCAAGCTTCCGTTGAGTTTGGCTCCCATCGTGTTGGAGTTGCTCCACTTCCCACAGTATGGTTCCGGCCGGTTCGCGGCTTTTGAACATGGTGTCGCACGATGGAATGAAGGGCCCGGCCTTTGACAGATCGCCACTAATGCAAATTCCAGCAGGATATTCATCAGGATATGCAGCTGAGCCATTGCCACATGAAGGGCCGCCCTTTAACAGAGCGCCACTGCAACAATTATACCAGTCGCCAGGATACGCGCGATATGCAGCACATGTGGAGCCAGAAAATCAAGAGGACAAGTTCATGGACAAGGACTATAGTGACTTTGTTGAGGCAGCACAGTTTCGTCACAAAGACTCTTCAGAATCAGAAGAAGCGTGTTGCGGCTCGGAAGATTCTGGCGACCTCTGCGCCGTGAAGTTCCTAAGCAATCCAAAAAACGATACCCAGACTGGGCGCCGGGAATTGACTGAAGAATACTTAGAATATGTCAATGATTTCGCCAAAGCCAATCTTGATGCCGATGCTTACTTCACCGGCTACCTCGCCTTGATGTCGACCTACACCACCCGTGGGTCGTTTTTGCAATCAGTGCTTATCATCCCAATCCTGTTGTTTGCCATCATTGCACAGGGATCCATGATTTGCTTTATGCTATCTGGTATTGATTGGAATGCAGCCAGCTGGTTTACGACCATTCAAGATGTTGTTGGGCAAAAGGTATCCGACAAAATCTCGCCTTGGATATTGTGCCTGGGACTGAGCATTTTCCTCATACAGGTCACTGAAGAACAGAAGCAAGTTACTATTTTTTTGAGGGCTGCTTCCACTTCAATCAAGTCAAAGAGTGTACCACAGCCTGAGACTTGCAAGACTCTTAGATGTTTTGCAGTCATATGTTTAAAGTTTGCCAAGTGCACTATGCCGTTTCTGCTGAGGCTGGCAGGAATGACTGTTATGTGTCGTTCCACAACTAATATGGATGTGATCTTGAACTGCACCGCTTTGACGTTTGTTTTTCAAATTGATGATATTGCCGTGAAAGCGGCTTGCCCACGCTTGACTCATCCTATGCACCATTTCAGAAGTGAATACGTCAAGCATTTTTTGACACCCCGTGTCGAAGACATCGAACACCCTTCAAGTTGGTCAAATGTATGGCAGTCCTTGCGTGTTGTGTTCCTTTGTATAGCTCTTGGTGGGGTATGGGTGTTCAATCGGCATATTGTGAGCCAATGTATTTCGACGTTGCTCGGAGCTTGAGGCTTGAGAGCAGCCGCTTTGTTTGAAGTGATTACCTGATAAGTTCAAGGCATGATGATTCACTGCAAAGTCCAGGTTAATTAGGTGTGCGTTTCTTCGACTGTTGATGTATTGTACTGAAATCCTGGCAAAGAGTTCTAAGTTGCCTAAATGTTGCTACACACATTTCTCAGTTGTTGCGTTTGTTGCTCACGTGCTGAGTGTTGGTAGGTTAACCTCTTGTGCTTTGATGTCATGGAGATGTCCCTCCCTTCAATCACGTGTGCAGCCAACCTTGCAGCTGTGCAAAGATGGGAACAGCCCTGAACAGAGGTTTGCAATTCACCATGATGTCGCACTATGACAGGACTTGAGCAAAATGACGTTGTATTGCGAGGCCGATTGTTGCCGCTTTTATTTGTGATCATGCGTTCTGGTTTGGTTTGTTTGCTGCCTTGGTTCTTCTAAGCTTCGCGACTTTACATTTTCCGAGGTTCCAAGGACACAGTTCTGTCGACGCATCCACAGCTGAGGCCTTTGACGCAATTCCAAGGGCCATGGGACAAGGGCGACGGCTCCGCAGATGAGGTCGATACAAGCAACTCGACCGGCAGGGCACGTCTGTGGGTCTCTGGCATCGTTGGCGCGGGGTGCCTCAATTGAGCAACATGCGCAAGTGCTGACATTACTGAACCATACCTTTGACTTCCATCGACTTCCCGTAATTGGTTTCATTTGTTTGTATGTTTCAGTACTGTAGGTTCAAGTTTTCAACATCACTAGAAAACCACCCTGGGCCCTGGAGGGTTTTCATGTTGGTGTCTTTGAGGGTCCAATCATACTGAGCTTCAGTTTAAACACCCCCAGGTCACCCCGTGCGCGTGTGCTCTGAGGTCCACTGGCTTACGATGAGCCCGACGACCCGGCCGCATGGAAGGGTGGCTCGTTGAAGCAACGAGTCGTTGATCTCAAGCATGATCTCTGGGAGGCACCGCGACGTCGGCCTGATGGAGAGATGGGAGACCGAGTGGGCCTGGGTCCCATCTGAACCGCAGGGACTTGGGGTGTTGACTATATATAATTCTCTTCAACCCCCCCCCAAACACTAGTAATTACCTGGATTGAGAAATGAATTCTTCTCATGTGAGAAAAAATCATTACTCAATCCATCCGACCCAAGAAGGTTGTGGAGTTATTGGGACGAGGTTTGTGAGCTTCCCGCCCTCGCTTCGGGAGTCCCAAAAACACTCAGCGTCCGGTGGGAGGATCACCGAACCCATGGATTTGCTTCCTCCAGCTGTGAGGTGTTCTATCACACAAACGCGATAGTTATGCAAGCGTGCCAGCAGTGCATTCTTTTGAGAGGCTTCAGCACTTGCCTTTGCTCTGTGGCAAAGAGGATCACAATCCATTCAATTGTAATTCCTCAATGAGTAATTGTGGACATTGGCATTGTTATTATATACCCTGGCAGTCCAGTCGACCATTTTCTAAACGGTCTGACTAGGTGATTAGAAAAGGAACTTCCTGAAGGGTGGTGCCTAAAATAGTCTTTGGACTTCTAGGGTATATATATATAACTATATAATAGTGTCATATGGCAGTTTGTCATTGCAGTCTTTGTTTACCAAGCAGACGAGAGCTCGGGCCCTGATCCGAAGCAAAGCAAAGGTACATACTGGTGTCCTAGGACCTGCAATCTTTGCTTTACATATAATAGTAGTTGTTTTTTTCCCAATCGTTCCCAATAGTCTTACAAATGGTTCCCTAAAGGTCCGTGCCGTATACCTTCTCAGGAGGTACGACTGGAGCCTCCTGGCTCCTACATATAAGTCCCTGCCTCCAATCACCCCTTCAAATGGTGGGTCCATTGGGGTGCGTTTCTCCATGGTTCTTCTTTGCTAATTCCCTGCAGGTCAATGACCTCGTTCTACTGGAGTTGGTCATACACAAACACCACTATAAGGCGGCAAGTTTGACCAGGTGTTACTGGATCAGACTGGACTTGTATACAGTATATATATAGAGAACAATATCACTGTTGTTTGCTTTAGTCCTTTCCTGTTACCCCCGCACTGCTGCTGGAACCCGAACGCAGGAGATGGTGGCCAATGACGAAGAATCCCGGGACCTGACAAACTCAGACCTCTTCGACTGGAGAGACCCGGCAGAAAACACACCACTGGAGGGCCCATGGAGCGACGGCGGAACTGGGTGGAGTGGGGGTCCCTCCGACGGCCCGGGTTTGCTGGACGGGTGATGTTTTTTTTGCCTATACTATGTACAGATATGTACGGATTTTAAGCCGGGTCCTTAAGCAAATCCAAGAAGATTGTTGTTGGCTTTTGCTGTTTCCACCACTATATACAATAAGAACCATGTGCTGACAAAACGCGATTGTCCCAGTCACGCTTCAACCACATGGACCTTGGAAGGGTCTCAAGAATGTTGAAATTTGAGTTGCAAATGGTTTCCTTTCTTTCTCAACCCCTGGAAGCCTTTGTGAAGGTATGGGTTTAAGAGAACAAGTCCCGGCAGACCTTTGCGATCTATAGAGTTTGACCGAGTGGGAGTTGTCGCAGTCAGGAACATATCTGAAGCAGCTCCAGAAGATGCCACCGGACCTGGCAGATGAAGCAAAGTCCTTCAAAGCAGAGATTCATAGGAGCAAACGTGGGGAAACGAGTCAGATCAAAGTGTGGAAGAACCACCGACCGATCTCCACCAACCGAATGGGGGAAAGGGGGAATGTGGGAGGAACCTTGTCAAAACATCGAGCAAGACTTAGTGCTAATAATTTCTTGTCCAACAACGAGGAAGTCAGCATTGAAGTAGGTGTCGCCCCCCCGCTGTTGCAGGAACTATAGGTCCATATGCACTTGTCAGGGCTTGGTAAGCATCCAAGTGATGCCATGCATTTCTACAGAGAGCCTTTGTTGATTTTCGAGTTTGTCAGGGTGTGACGAGCAGGGCATGTGTTCCCAAAGATGCCGGCTAGCAGCGCAAATGAAAGCAGCATGGCATTATGATGACATATTGTGCATTCTTGGCGGTGGTGTGCAATGAGTGACTTGTGTAGCTGGGTCCTGGTTGCAACTGTCAATTGAAATTGGTTTTAACAAAAATCACATGTCGTACTTCTTGACACGTCTTGACATCTAATTTGTGCAAAGACGGTCAGCCCACACAACACAAGAAACATGTCCTTCGCATGGAACATAGTGCAATACTCAGACCATTCATTTATCGCATTTATCATCATTAAACATCACTAAGTTTAAGTCCCAATGATGGTAAATATTTCATACCTTTCCATACATGGATTGTTAGTGCTCTGCACACTCCGATATCATGTTTTCGTCCTCTTAGTTTTGCCTTTCGGCGATGATTTCCACAGCGCTGAAGTGTCAGCCGACACCGACACTCGACGCGCTCGACGGACGTCACCAAGCAAACTCGGCGAGGACAGCCTGGTGCAGCTGGACCAACCGGCCGCAGTTCCATTTCGCCGTGGAAACGAACCGTGTTTTGGCGGCGTTGATAGTGGGAGCCCACCTCTCCAATCAGTTCCAAGCTTGGATCACCAGGTGGGGTTTTACTGTTTGACCTGAATGTAATCACATGTGTCTTGGTTGAAGGAAGAAAACCGTAGCAATAAACATTGGAAACCCTACGACAATGTCACTTCCATGTTTTGTCATTGTTTTTTTGTTTGAGGTCATATATTGAGAGGTCATGAGAGGTCAGTTGGAGCCAATGACATTGCATCTCAACCAATCAACCACTGTCAGCTTGCCACCTGAGATATGAAACACCTTTGTACATTTACAACATGTTGATCCTCGGTATCCGGGACACTTTCCTTACTATATAGATGTGGCTTTCATAGAACCTTGTATTTAGCCAATGCTGCAGGCATCCGGCCTGGATTCCCAGTCACCGCCTGAGGGTTTTCCTGGAGGCTAGTTCTACTAGACCTTTTTCTTTTCAACCCACACGAACGTCAGTCCTACATAGGACTAGCCCACGGAAACGGTTGAACCATTTCAAAAAGTTGGGGATGTTTTGATGGATGAAAGCACTGCCATGGAGTCTCCACTCGTCGCGGGTTCCGGACGAAGAGCGCGGAAACCACTCACCTCGCCCATGGCGACGTGGACTCGCCTTGAGGCTTCCGAATCCTTGTGAACCAGCCGAGGGGGGAGGCGGGTGGAACATCTGCAGACGAAGCGACCTGGCGGTGACGCCAAAGCTGTAGTCATTGTCCCACTTGCTGTTTGCTGGAGGTTTTGTTTTGGTGCCCAAGGGGAGCTTCATAATTTGCAGTTCGAGGCTATGCCATGTACTCTGCATGCAGTCCGCGGTTTTGTCAAACTCTTTCTGAAGGACAATACAGTACTCTTAATGTTTTTTCACGGCGCACTATCATGTGATGCTGAGTTGTTTGTCCACCTCCTTATCGATCGGGCTGTCCCACAGTCATGTGAATGTGTTCTCAATACCAAGGGTTCTTTTAGGCACTTGCATGATTGAGGCAGACCCCCATCTTGACTGACCATCAATTGTACAAAAAAAATACACCTCAAACGCCAATTAATCCGCAGCAATCCGCAGGTCAGGCACTCTAATCTACTATGATCATCGGAGGAATTTTCTCGCTATCGGGGCAACTCAGCTGTGCGCGATTGCGCGAGCGTCAGTCCTTCGAGTTTTTGGTTTCGGAGAAGGTTTTCAAGGTGTAACGCCATTCCACATGCTTATGAAATATATGACAAGGACATTTTATCATATGTTCTGTCAGTCATGCATTTTGTGGCATTCAAGAGAATCGCACACCCTTTACAGTGCAGCTCGGACACGAAATGAGGCAACAAGCTTCTCTACAAATGTTAGCCACTGTCAATTCCATGTTCCTGCGCATGTCCCACCTTTTTTTCAAGCAATGCAGCCACAAATAGAAGTGTTTCGAGAGACAAGGAGTGATAAGATCTATAAATACATCCGCACAACAATTGGGGAATGGGCCATCGTAATGTGCGTTCAGTTGGCACGAAGGCAACCACTTTTCGGTGAGGATCTATACGTTTATCGAAATCACTGTGCATGGTTCTTTCTCCCAAACGCTCCATAGGACTTGAACAGTTCCCCATGTTGACTTCCCTGAAATCAACCACCCCAGCTTCCCTGCAAATATCCCAGTCGCATGGACCAGCTGGCGATATATGTTAGACTCGCAGTTGCACATAGCTGAGGAAAGACCCGATGGACGTCGGATTGAGCCCACTCCGAAGGAGCAGGATGTTTGCGCAGCTTTCGGAGGACCCGGAAAGCCGTGCCATTTTTATTGCGGGATTCAGCAGATATACTTCGGGCCGGGGTAGCGCGAACATAAGCCAACTGGATTTCCGTTGGAGGAAGAAGTTTCTTTGGAAGGTACGTGGCGTTTCTGGCAGGGATGTGTTTTTGGGTATTCCTTCGAAGGATGATGCTAATATTGGCGGTTTGAAGGATTTGCAGTACACATCCAGCCGGAACCTCAAGGGCCTTAGGGTTGACCTCGTTTGTAGGGACGATGGCTTTTCTTCGTTTGCTGGAACGTCTTTCCGACGCCGAGCTGGGATCTCCCGACTGGCGGTGACTGGCGATGTATTGGATCCAACCCCATGTCACACGGACTGGCTCGCGCAAACCCGGACGCGCGTGAACCCGAAACTGTCCAGGAAACTGCTTCTTCATGCGGAAGTTGAAGAACAAACTCCTGGATGGCTCCAAATGCTTCTTGTCTTTGGTTTTAAACGAAACAAGGTCACACCTTTTGAACAGCGCAGCGCCGCGCACGCATTGGGGGGGGGCCTTGGACCGAACCTGGAAAGTTTCACTCACCGTTGTTCCAAGCATGGATCAACTGCTGCCGGAACATGGGAAGATTAAACTCAGTAAACTGTCAGCTGGAATGTGTTGTTCCTTCAGTGGATTAAGCTTCCTGAAGGCTTCTTAGCCTGTGCGGGCTGGCATCTTGTGCGGCGACCAGGGTCATGCGCTTGAACCTTGCCAAAGTTCAATCCCTGACATTCTGAGATTGCTGTTTGGGGAATGAAGCCAAGATCACACCTTGATATGTTAAGCTGAAGCAAAGGTGTAAAGCAGAAATGATGCCGGTCCTGGAGTCCTTGTGCATAACATTCACAGTCTGAACCTTGAGGTCTAAAACTGGAAGGCACAGTTTGTCCCATGGAAAAGCGCAATGTGTCAACACCGTCTGTCGCTCATGTGAGGGACGCTGACGTTTTGTACTTGTCCCAGAACCCTTTTGGCAACATGTTAACAGATGGATGGTGTACCATATGTTGCCTTAAAGCACTGGACCTCCAGCTCATGTTCACTCCTACAGACAGCTACAGAAGGCTCCAGTCCCAGTCCCTTCATGGGGTGATGAGTGGCCCCAAAGAGGTGGCGAAAAGTAGTGGGTCATCACCGCACGAGTGGTACCACGGGTCACAACACCAAAGAGTGGGGTTTCCCCCAAGCAATGAGTGGAAGAACCCTTCGCCCTGCATAAGGCATGTTTTTTCGCTTCTTTGGTGGCTCTATCATCTATGTTCGGACAACCCCAGCTCGAAGAGCCAGAACACCATGAACAACACGCGCCGGAGAGCGGACGACTTCTGAAGGCCAAGAGCTCTCCTACAGAAACCTAGCAACTTGGAATCTTGATGTCCTCTGAGTACTCAGTGTGTGGTGGGGTGTGATACCACACAAGGCTGGTCGCAAACCAACAGGGTCAGTTTGTAGGTCCACTCACGTGCTCCGTTGCCCTCATTTGGAGACATTGTATGATATATTATGTCATTTTAGCCAGGTGGACCCAGTTCGCCATGGACAGCAAGCTGAACAACAGGGAATTCTGACATGTTCCGACCCTCAGTCTTTTGATTTATGCAGGGCCATAGACATATGATAGCATTAGGGAGAGATTTCCAGCATGACTCTTGATTTAAATGTTCAAAGCCTTTTGTGGAGCATGGACCTGTGTTTCGACGCAGGAAGAGTCCAAGTTGGTGAAGGAAGTTTGCCTCAGTGTGCAGGTGCTCTTCAGGGCTAGGATAGGGATGCTATAGTGGATACTATTGGTTCCCATTCCTTTTAAGCGCTCTAAAAAGCCCACACAGTCAGGCAGAGGAGTGAGATTTCTTTGGAGCTGAGCTCCTCCTTGGCACTAGGAACACATTCAAAGCATGAAATTCTAAGGTCATTTTGTGGCCTAGGCTCCTCGCACAGGACTGCTGAGGAACATTCGATGTAGCTTCAGAGTATCCACACATACTTGGGTCCGATCAGAGCCATCAAAGTCAGCTGACCCAGTGAAAGAGTGAATCTACCATCGACCGGGATCTTTGCAGTGACCTTTTTTTGGAGTCCCTAAGTGGCTTTGTGCAGACCTAAGTGACCTCAAACCAGGGGATCCAGGCATGCTTCTTCAGTTCGAGACCTGATCTTGGACGGTCGAAAGTTCCCGAACCAAGCAGAAGAACATCAAGTTCAGTCCAGAAGAGCCAGGAGGGTGCCTTTGGTTTCAAGCTCGAACGAAGGCGAAGCCTCTAAACTGCTCCACCCACAGAGGGTTGGCACCACATCACACCGAGATCGGTGTGATGATCGTAGCGGAACCGCCGCTCGTGCGGCTCCAGGACTTGGACTAGGCTTCCAGGGAAGTACCCTCTGACGAACACATCACATGGAAGTGGAAAACGGAGGCCCTGGAAGACTATACTGTCCTCTACAAACAGGGTATTACCTCTTCCATGTGATGTGTTCGTCAGAGTGTACCTTCTTCTCAAGGAGACGGGAATTGAATCTTCCCAGGTCAGAAGGTTCCTGCGTTTGGACGCCGATTCAGACCTCCTTGAACACGCTCGTCTCTTGGCTCATTTTGAACCGCCTGTGCCTGTTGGAGGATGTTGGAGGTGTTTGACAGTGTGAGGTGGTCAAGGCCAGGAGCCCAGCGATTGATAAACCAAGAATCGTATGGCCGCTTCGTCATTGACTTGGGCAAAACACCTATAGCGTGACCTCGGTTACATTGCCAAGCTGGCAGCTTCAAGCAAGTTGATCAGTACAGGATCGCACAAAACCCTTGATCATTCCATCAATCATTGGGTCGGGCTTGGTCCGACATTCTGTGGCATCAATAGATGGCATTATACTATTATGGTTGGTTGATGAATAGAATTTACAGGGATCTGGAGGGGATATCCCCTGTCGTCTACAACCAATATAAAACTATATATCACCAAATCAACCCCTCTATTACTACCCCCAAATAGGACATCGGTGGCATCCCAAGCGACTTCAGAGGGTCGAACCATAGGTGGATCTTCGTTCATCGACTCGGAAATTGGATGGGAAGATGCCCGAAGAAAGTGTCGGTGTCCCATTACCATGCATTCAGTCGGTAAACACTTATCTATATTTTAAAGAAAGCCTCCGACCTAACCATCATTATCCACTGAATCAGATATACCCAATCCATGTGTATATCAAATTGCAAAAACTTCAGGCAAACACTGTGTTCTTATTCTTACCGGGTCCTACAATATCTATGTGGATCAGCCGCGGTCGAATTAAGAAGCCCTTTTCACGTTGCTAATTTGGGACGGTCAAGTATCACCCTCTTGGAAATGACAATAGGCAGCTTGTGGAGGGAATAAATTCGACTGTGCGAGGCAACATACGCGTCTTGCAGGATTCTACGGGGAACGGGTTGTCAATTTGGAACCTTCAAACAGTCAAACTCCTATCCTAGCGGTGACCATGTCTTCTAAACTTTATGGACCACCCCAGGTCGGTGAGACCGCACCGCGAGTGTGGCCCATCGTGTAGCCCTCCGCTACCAGCAGTCCAAAAACCAGAACGCATGCAAAATATAGGTCTTCACATAAGCCACGCTTTTGATGGAAAACGTGGCGACCAGGTGACAATGATCTGTTGGAATTCGACGAGGCGAGATTGATCTGGAGGCTTTCTCAAGACGAGATGGAGAAGACACTCGGATGCACGGAGAAGCTTCACAGAACTTCACCTTGTACTTTGGCTATTTTTGTTGGGTCCTGGATCGCTCCAACGCCACCCCGCTTGAGCTGTCGAGTTGGCGGAAACGCGCTCAGCCAAGGGATTGGAGGCTCTTCTTGCAAAGTCAAGGGCAGAAACTGGCTCCCTGGCGTCTTGACGACGCCTTTTGGAACTTCGACCAGGCCGCCTGAAGCATCGACACCCTGTGTTCGGCGCGGTGTCGCCGCGCTGTTTAGGGATCTGGTTTTACATCATTCGAAGAATTCCATGGAATTCCATGCGCCCAAGGGTGGTCGGACGCGTTTTTCGTGATGTGAGGAAATGAATCGGCAAACTCTTCACGAAGACATCAGTCTTGCAGTGGAGCAGTTTTCGACGCTTGGCACCTGAGGTTTGGACTGGGATTGCCGATACATGTGCATATGGACTGCGCTCAAAAAGCCCTACTCAATAAATATAGATACACGTAAACTTTTAAGGCTGTAGATGTGTTTTTAAGTTTTCGTTTAGAAGCGGGCCCCCAGCAGAATATGGTGATACAGCAAGGCAGCGCTAGATTGGCGCTAGGTTGGCGCTAGGTTTCTTCATAACAGGATAGCAAGCAGGAAAAAGAAGAAACAAGCAGAGAGCAGGAAACAGAAGAAACAAGACAAGAAAAAAGAAAAGCCAAGAAGAAGAAGAAGAACAAGAACAAGAAGAAGAAGAAGAAGAATGCACAACAAGAAGAAGACAAGCAAGCAGGAAAAATAAGAACCTGACAGGATAAAGAAATTGACGCAGATTTTTGCGCTAGGCTGGCGCTAGCACTGCGCTAGACGACGGTCCATTTCTTGACCATTTGCCCATCCAACATCCAAATCTTTTGAGTCAGCTCTTACGTCCTTCCTACTTATGTCGTTCTGAAGATTTCTGAGAACAAAAAGTGGAAACAACTGCAGGAGTCCAGCAGCAGCAGCAGCAGCAACAGCTCCAGCATCTCAGCAGTCCGCGCTAGACACCTCTCACAGTTTTTGCAGTTCACACGCCTTCATGTTTAACATCCCTGTGGTTTGAGTGTGGTTGAAGTTTAAAGGAGACTTAGAAGCGGCCCCCCATGGAATTGCGACGAGTGCACCATTTTGGGAAAAGACATTTTGGAAACCAACCATATATGTTTGGGGGAATCGATGCAGCCAAGGCCTTTAGGCCATGCAGAAGGTTTCAGAAGAGCTGCGCAAACGATTTGGAGGGTGGAATGGAGCCCATTATAGGGTCACTGTGTTTGAGGGTGCTTTTGTTTTGAAGCCTAGGACCATACACTGACACTAGGTGGGCCTGCCCCAAGCAAATGCGGGCTGTGAACTGGGAATAAACATGAATAAACAAAAAGTTACCGCAAGCGCCCCCAAAGTTGATTTTGTTGTGGGCCACAGAAATGGGGACTTCTGGAGCGATATTGTGGGTTGATGCAACGGTGCATTCGTCGACACGGTGTTCAAGCGGGCGGAGCAGTTCAGCAGAAAAGAGTTTGCACGTGGTCAACCTACAATCGCAAAGACTTGGCCTGGTTCTTAGAAGTTCTTACAAGTGACCGAACTGAATCCCCTGGCTTGTCGGGGCACTTAGGTCTGTAAAAAGGTCACAACAAGGACTCCAAGGAGGTTGGAAGCTGAAGAAGCTACGACAGTTGCATGATTGTCATGATCTATACATATATATTTGGTTGTCGATCTAAAGGTCCTAGTCAGCAGTGTGTATGACGATGACCCGGAACATATCAAAATCTCATTTGGCGAAAGTTTTTCTCGAGTTGGCGAAAGTAATTTTTTTTGGCGAAAGATCTGGCGAAAGATTAAATATGTACTTTTGTATGAATGGTCATTTGCTTTCTGAACAGCTGGTGGCAGTGACAAAGAAGCTAGATGAGCTGTGGAAGTTAGATAACCTGCTGCTGCTGCGGCTGCTACTACTACTACTACGACTACCACTACCACTACCACTACCACTACTACTACTACTACCACTACCACTACGACTACTACTACTACTACTACTCCTACTACTACTACTACTACTATTCCTGCTCCTGCTTTGGGGGGGTGGCTTTGCCACAAGACTCTACCCCGCAAAAGGCAAAAGTTTGGCGAAAGTTCAGCTCAAGATTGGCGAAAGTTCACCCTGCCACATCTGACCCCCAGCCCATTATGAGTAAGTTTGAGTGACCGGCTACTACAGTGATTCTTGCAATTTTGATTCTTGCTGACACCCAGGAGAAACAAAAGAGACGTACAGGGAGTCAACAGTTAAGTAGAAGACACATGCTGACAAACAGTGAAGTTTCTATTTTGTGCTTGCCAGTAAAGAAGAAGCCATTGACGTGAACAAAACACAACATACATGGCACACATAAATACAACGTACTTCGGCGAAAGATAAAACGCAGGAAGGCAAAAATTTGGCGAAAATATTTTTTTTTGCGAAAATGACGGATCCCGGATAAAGAAATTTAGATCAACTCCCATATAATAGTTATATAATGTTATAAACCACCATAGAGTGTCTTGACAGGAGTCATGTTTCAGTGACGGGGGGCCCAGTGTTGTCAGCATGCCGCCCTGTTCAATCCACATCAACCGTCAGAAGCTGACAACCAATGTAGGGAACCGTTTTGAAGTTCTTTCAGCAACAAACCTAGACTACATAAGTATCAGTTTAAACAACCAAAACATCAAGGCAGTACAGTCTTTTCATGTTACAAGACCAGTGCATGGTTTCAAGTTTAGACAAGACTCAGACCCGACTTTTTGGATGTTTTCTACCAACACAATATGCACTGGTCTCAAAGAAGCAACCACCCCGACTCCGAAGACAAAGCAGCGCGCTCGGGCGGAGCGGAATGTCGATCGAAGGAAGCAGCAAGACCACCAGCGCTGGCAAGAGTGCTGCCGGCAGATCAATCGATGTGATAGGTGCCGCGTGTGGGCGTTGCGACCAGTGGCGTGTGGCAGTTGCGACCTACACCAGACATCGGATTGGAAGGGTGTGTAAGCCTGTTCTGTTGGGCTGTGTAAGCCTTTGGTTCCATCAGTCACTGTATAGGTTGATCCTTTGTTCCACAGGAACTGCCACTAGGAGCTACAGGTGGCTGCAAGATTGCTGCCGGTGGTACAAGCAGCTACAATACCATCCGTACCATCATCATTTGTTCCACTCAGGTTCTTCAGAACCTCCTTGACGGGACCCTCATTCGACAGTCACACTCGACCCAGGGATCAACTGTCGCCGACTGGCTCCATGGGAGCCAACAGGTGTCGACGGGACTTCTATCGCGTCTTGGAAGCTGAAACGCACAAAGACGCATTCAGAGAGGTGGGATCGCCCAGCAGGATTATTGTGGGAATGGGTGAGATCGGACAAAACAGTTGTTCCCACCCTGCAGGTCAATGACCTCATATCATTGGACGTGGTCTTACTTCAGGACGTAAAAGGGCAGGTTTGGACCTGGGTCAGGCTGGACTTGTAGGGCCATGTTTCATTTACAAGCTTCTTGAGGTTTGCCTCTACAGGAGCGAGGAGCCTCCCATTCCTTTCGGTGGCAAATATGGCGGAGAAAGGGGGATGTTGGATGTGTTTCGAGGCGGTTTCAATCATTCGTTATGGGTTGCTCCTTTTGTTCACAATTAAACATTATCTCGTCGTTCTTGTGTTGTTTTATGCAAGTCACTAGATTCCTTGATGATGATACAGCGGGCTTAGATCGCACCTCTTGTCACCAGCGAGCACAATCACTGGTGTTCCCGTGCAGGTCCAATGGCATTTTTGGCACGGCGCCAGCATGCTCAAGGTTTCAGAGAGCCTTGGGCTTAACGGGACCAAGGGTGAGTTGGTGGAGGCAGAAAGATCAACGCAGTTTGGCTGTCCAAATGGATTCCAGTCGGGCAAAAGGTCAATCAATGTACGGATGCGACTGGCACAGTTTGGCATCGAGAGGGACCTTGTGTTGGGTAGGGAATGCCAGTTAATGGTCTTGATGTTTACTTCCTGCCCGAAGGCAATAGCCAACGTGGGCTGTGATTGCTGCAGCGCTTTGAGAGAAGCAACTTCTTTTGAGAGAAGCAAATCACCTGCTTTCAGTTAGGCCTGGTTACTCCCCTGTTATTTGGACCATATGGAACCCCTTTCAACCTCCGGCTTGGTGTTCGGAAGATGGTCGATACCACGGGTGAATTCTCAGGTTGCGTCCGGACCGCACGGGGTTTGGCGATGGGTGGAGCGCCACGCAGCTCAGGATTTACTATACACACGACACCATCAACAGTGCCTGGGCAGTATTTTCCTAGAACCTGAGTGACCTCTATTTTGAACCAACTACCCAAAATATGGTCTTTTCCTATCAATATAGGGGTCAAATGGGTTCTAGGTTGTATCACATTTTGTAATTGTGTAGTTGTCTCATGTTGTGTCCATTCATACAAAACAGATAATTACATCAGATTCAAACATGTTCAAACCCCTCCAAAGCATCCAAGATTCTGGTGTAGACGAGATATGATGCTCGTATTCTAAATATGTTGCATGTCCTCTTTTGGAGTGGCTTTTACCCCGTTATCATTGACCCACCCGCCAGAGGGTAAACTCAGTGAACCCATCAGGTCGTTTTAAGGATCATCGATGGACGCTAGAAGATACAGTTCATCAGCTCCAGACGCACCAAGTGCGCGTTCAGGACCTGTTGTTCTCGCCGTGGCGCGCGCGCCGTTGCTTGCGGGAGATCGCTCCGCGAGATCGCTCCGCCACAGCGGCTCGGAGCATCGTGGTGACCTTCAAAGTGCCAACCACAGAAGGATTACATGCACTGAATATTTACACCTGACACTTCCCCCAAGTAGTCCCATGCAGGTGGTTTGGAGGTGTTTGGAAGGTAGTCACCCAGCTCTCAGTTGTCGCGCAGTAGTCGTTCTGTCGGGTGGCTCCTGTCAGACTAGCTTAAGCTGTCAAGCTAAATATACAGCGCACGCTCCTCCTGAAACACCAAACCCTCGAAAGAGCTGCTGTGGCATTTGTGGAAGTATGTGAAGATGCAAAAACCTACCCAGTCAGTGGATAACCTTTAACTTTTTGTTGTTGTTTCCACTAGATATGAACAGATGGACAAAGTTAAGCATCTTCGTCAAAAGAGACTGAGGGAGTCAGGAAGTATATGAAGATGCACTATTTATACATAGTATAGAGACAAGAACACTAGGTTTTACTATATTCCAAGTGGTTTTAAAACCACTGGCCTTGTTTCTACTAGGTTTTCCCCGTGGTTTTACCATATTCCAACTCTTGGTCCAATCACGTTCTGTCTATTGAGACCAAGAACCTCAGGGTAAAGACTTGGCCTTTGGGCAACGCAGTTCCCAGTAACCAAACTTGGCAAGACAGGTTCCCTGATGCTGTATGGCTGTGAGTCAAAATCAGACGGACGGAGTAACCCGATGTTTTGTGTGTGCGTGGAACTGGAAATTCTGTAGACATGCAGTCATTGTCCTTATTATTATAGAATGTCGAGCTGGACTTCTAAAGAAGCAGCATCATTGATCATGCTCTGATCATTTGCAAATCACACGATCGGCCCAGCATATCTTCTTATTCGCAGGACATTCCAGCCCTTCAAGTGATGTACTACCATGGGCGGTATTTCTCGATCGACAACCGCAGATTGTCACTCGGCGACTAACCGCTGACAACGCAACGCCTCAAGAGATCGGTTGTTCTCTATCACATCAAATAGGGAACTTTTCGCCTAACTTGTGATGTCGGCGACACTCACACACACATGTATATACCTTAAGCACCAAAACCTGTTATTTTAAAGGGGTGAACACAAGAACATCGGGTTTTCATACGCATTCTGAAATACAAAGGGTTTTGTCAAAGAACATTGGGTTTTCCAAGAACCATTTATATTTGACATTCTAAAAGGCTTTTGTTGATGAATAAATCATTGAATGGGCTTCTGTTTGTGCCCAATTCAATTCCTCCACTCGGCTCTAAGGAGTGAATATGTCTGCTCTCACTGTACAGTGGTGAAGAACATTACCAAAGATCTTGACACCTGAGACATACCGTGATGCAAAAACAACGGGTATATTTCACACCCGTGCCAAACCCGTGCCATACACGTACTTTACCCGGACTAACCCGTACCGTTCAACAAATACCTTGGGTATTTGAAAAAAACATAATGTTTTTGCAATCCGTGCCAAACCGTATTTTACCCGTACTACTAATCTGTACTTTTTTAAATGGTGTTTTTTTTGATCCTTCCCATGGTACATGTTTTCAAGGATTTACTTAACCGTTTTGCATGTTTGTTGGTTTATACACACCTGAAGACACGATCATGTTTGTTGCTTATATTTTGGGAGGCCTTCCGATGGGTTCAAGCTTGAGAAATTCAGTAGCACATAGTCTGAATTCATGATTTGATGTGAGTGGAATGGTGAGACAGGATGACAAAGGGGTCAGTGAAACATCCTGAAAACATTGTATTCAAAAACATCGGGTTTTCATAAGAACATTGTATTTTTTTGTTACTGACCCCTTTTAAATAACGGTTCTGGTTGCTTAAGGTATATATATATATATTGTTATAAATCCCAGACACTCCATGGGGATTGGCCAAGAAGGAGCTTGGTGATCATGGAGTTTCTGGGGAGTTCAAGCGCATGGGTAAACGGTTGTATATAGTCTATAGTCTATGTGATTGTTGGGTTGCGGTAGAGAGGCCATGAGGGCGGTTTTGGTTTGTGCAACAACTATAGTAAAATTGTTTACCCAGTGCATCCAGTTATCACTATATAAGGAACATTAAGGAACCAGGGATTCGTTCGGTCTATGGTTTTGGTCTTTGGAACCAACTGGTTACCGGCGACATCGTGGTTTGCCTGGATGCCCTGGGTAAGATAATATTTCAAGATTTGATACCATGTCCACAATTGATACTCAACATGATAGGTCACACTAGAGCCTCAGGCGGACAAAGGGCCGAGCAAACACGCAGGCACCGGAAGCAATCTAGAAGAATGTAGCTAATGTAGGAATAGGTATCCTTGTTAACTTGTTGACACAACTTCCGGTTGCAATAAGGCCCCAGAGATGGTCAAGACGGGGCTATTTGTAAATTCGAAGCTATCCCAAGTATTTCCCAACCAAGTCCTATATACCAGGAGTCACAAAGGAGTGGTTTTTTGGTCCCCTTACGTGAGTGGATGTGACAGGGGCACCCCTAACCTCCATGGATCGCACCCCGTCTTGTGACTGCAGGTATAGGGTCTATTCATGTCTATTCTCTTTTGGCGGCGAAGAATGGGGATGGACATGGTGACACGAGTTCCCCGCACCGTGTGCCTTGGGCGGTTTCTCAGATGAGAACAAACAACCCCCGGTTGGTCCCTGCAAAAAGAATCAACAAACTATGGAGGCACCCCTGCAATTCAGGAGTCCGTACTTCATTGGGCCAATGAGACTTGGGGCAATGGACTCAATGGACACAGGAAAACTAGAACCTGAAGCCCTGAACACTTGGCTCACTCAAGTGCTTCAGCCTCCATTCGGGCTCGCCCACCCGGTGCCAGGTGGTGCTTCAAGAAATTCGCCGAGTGGAGCGGCGCGGAGCTCTGGATCCCGGTGCAGGTCCACTGCATCGCGGGTCCTGGAAAGATCTTGCAGCCGCTTGGCGCCATGGTCATAGCTTGGATTCGTTTCCCCAATAGTTGTGAGAGTGACCACAAAAAAAGGAGCACGAACAGTAGCACGCCCAAACCCTGAAAAACATGAGAGACCTCATTTCGTTTGCAGCCGCCTTGTTTGTCATGGCGTGCTTGGTTGGTTGAGAAGTTCCCTCTCACGAAACAAGATGATGGGTTCTTCACAAAATGTTCAGCTTGGCCTGGAAAGCAAGAGGTCTTATGTCTTTACATCACACATATTCAGCCTTTTTTGTGGCTCCAAAACATGTCCAAGGAACATGCAACCAGACAACTCAGATTTGCCCCATTTTCCATCATGTTCCACTCCAGTCCGCGCCCATATTTTGCGCGGATTTCGGCTAAAACTCTGTTTTTTGGTGGCAAAAGCTGTGGATGCAACAACTAAGGAGTGGGCCAAAGCATCGTAACTTTTTAATGAAGTTCTTCGATGCATTCTCCACAAGGCCAGCCCCGGAGCGAAGCGAATCACTCGGCAGCGATGTGGAGATTGTGGGGGATTGAAACATACATGAGAACATGTGAAAAAGAAACGCCATTGAGGAGTTTCAAGAAAAGGGACCAATATGGAACGATCTAGGAATCCAACCGCTTGTGTTTTGTTCCTTCATGTGCGCAATGCAGATTACAGCTATTGATGCACAAACAGCGGCTGAGGCATAGCCACAGGCTCTACATTCACTCGCCAGACAGCAATGAAATTGGGATTCAGTGTGGAGCAAGATAATTTCCCGCAAATCATTGTTCCCCTGTTTTTTGCATGTCACCAGGTTCTGTGGACCACCGAATTCCAGATTGGAGCTCGGAGTGGTTATTGCAATGTTACATAATGGTGATAATAGGGTGCAATGAGAGCATAGCATTGGTCAAGACATTCCACAATGCCTTTTTGCTGTTAAGATCTTTTAAGTTGCGGTCGTTCCAGGAAGAACTGTAGTAGCCTTTGGGGTGGGAGAGCCTTTGTTGGTGCTTGCGAAGTTTTGTGCAATCCACTGCGCAAGATACCCTGTGACTTGACGCAAAGTCATGGTTGATAGCCTGCTCAACTGGTTCTCAAATGATGGGAGCTGTGAGGTGTTCCTTTGTATTCGTGACTGCACTCTTGATTTGACGTGCTGCGTATTCGTCATAGGTGCAATGGGGAGTATGTCGAGTTTTTCTCTCGACGCCGAACCTGAGCAGAGAGCGCACTACGGCTGAAGGACTTGGAATGATATACCTTTTTGACCATATGGTAGGTAGGGTAGTACAGTAGGTAGGGTGTGACAAGAAAACTCGAAACTGGGAACTCCAACTCGGATGGGGCAGTGATCACTCAGATTGGGACTTGCAGAGAGCGGGGTGAACTCAGAGTTCTGAACGAATTTCCCTCCGACAGTCCCTCCGCCGTGCGGCCGACCTGCGACGGGCTGCGACGGGTGACGATGATCGCCTTGCAGCGTTAAGAAGCCGCGCTATGCTTGACTGCTCTAAGTCGTGGCGTCTGCAGTCAACTTTGTCACACTTTGTTGACAGGGCGCCTGAAAAGGTCAAACACCTTTTTAGTTGTTTTTGTTTGTAATCCGAACCCACATGATTATTCAAGGAACCTGAAGCAGATCAGACACTTTATTCCCAAGGGTGACTTGGGCAGTCATCAGGGCGCTTTTTCGTGCACTCTTGGCTCATTGCTTCCAACACAAACGACTCACTAACATGGAAGTTCTTCCTTTTCCACATTGTTGTGTCGGAACGTAAAGTTGTTCCTCCATCCAAATCAACTTGCGCCGAGAGTTCAAAGATCTGTTCATCTGAGTTCCGCTGAGGGTCAGCTTGGCAAAGACAAGCAGATAGAGCTGCCCCAGAGACCGTAATATGTTACAACATGTTACAAACAATGGATGTTCAATGATGACACGTCTTCCAACGGGAACAATCCCAAAACGTAGGAACAGGGTGTGTTTGACATGTTCCATCTACACTCGATGATAACAGCTGAGGATAGCTGAGGTATTGATATTCAGGCGCTTGTCACTTGCTGTCCAATAGTCGCCTGTGTGAAGAGATTCCGACGAGAGCTGCAAGAGGTAGAGATCTGGGCGACCTGCCTGAACCATGGCGATGGCCCTTAAGAACGAAAGCGGACATGGAGAATGGAGAACACACTTGTGACCATTACTATATATACATTTACACAGCAGCCAATCCATGTCCCTGCTGCTAAAGATGGTAAGGAGCACCGAGATCTACACCAACGATACCAATGACTGAATACAAACTGGTTTGATTTTCATGCAGCTATTGTACGTGGGATTTCATGTGTTGTGTGTCACCTCACGTTGGCATGTGCAGCATGGCCGGGTCAACGATCACAGCGGCAAGGCTCAGTGCCCTGCAGAGGTTCAAGCATCATTGAGGAAGCATGTGATGAATTTGAGAGGTTCGTTGGGAAAGAGGTAGAAGATCTTCAAAGCAAGGGAACCCGGTCAATGCTCTTCAATCAAATTTGACATGAATTGACCTTTTGCATCCTGGAAAACACTCTGACACTCTGAACCAGAACAGCAACTTGAAAAGTTCTCATCTGGAGCATGAAATGGAACTTCTTTTGGATCCCTTAATCGAAACCTGAACGGATCAAGGTCGGATTCACTCCCAGTCTTTTGGGGCCCCTGAATCACGTTGTGTCCGCCAAGCATGGCGGCCAAGAAGCAGAAGCTGGAGAATGGAAGCGCAGGCGAGGTATGGGGAGCTCGATCAGATGGACGAAGGAACACTTCAATCAGTTGGATCAGTGAGGACAATGGCAAAAGACTTGGTAGTAGTTGTTGTATAGGATTGTTATAAAGACAATGACAATGGATCAATGGATTGCTAGTAGTTGTTATACGTTTCTTTTGACCCAGACGACCCATGTATCATGTAACTAAATATGACCTACATTCACCACCCAAAAACCACCGGCCATAGGACTGCGCCACCATGGATCATTTGGGTTATGCTGGGTCACGTGTGTGTTTTCCCTGAGGAAGTTTACTTTTCCACCAGAAGTGAAAGACTGTGTGTTTCCATGACATACGATGTACGACCTGACGCCTTTTTTTCCGACTGACCTACATCGAATCAGCCACCGACATCACATCATCGCAATTTTGCCAACAACAAACATCTCATGGCAAAGACGACTCAAAAAACATCTCCTGCTCCTGGACCCACAAGGGGCTGGTTGATGGACACCCCTTGACCTCGAAAAGGGGGCTATGAATGGACACCCGGAATCCGTGGTGCTGGCTTATACCAATCCCTCTCAAACCTTCCACCCGGCTTGGCCGGCTCTTCAGCCCGGCCGACCCGTCCAGGCCGCCCGCCGATGGTCACCGGAGGGACCGAGACTTGGCGGAGTCAGTGGAGCGGTGGCGGCGTCAGTGCCAAAGGAGCTCCGAAGTCTTGGAGTGCACTGGCAAGAGTTGGAACCTCAATCCCCAGGTGTCTGGAGTTGGAACCTTTTTTTCAGTCTTTGGAGTCTCTTCCAGTTCCAACTCTTCCAGTTCCAACTCTTCCAGTCTCTTTTTCAGTGCCTAAGTTCCAACTCTTCCAGTCTTTGGAGTTGGAACCTACCTCAATCCCCCACCTCAGTGCTCAGCTGTGGACGACGTGGGTGACGGCATGCATGGGTCGGGTCTGGGGAAAGCACACGGCAAGGGAAGAAGAACACATATACACGCTTCTTTAGTTCGTGACCTCTTTGGAGTGCCTGCCTAAGAGACCTTTTGTTTGTCGGCCCTCGGCCCTTTGGTGACCTCTAACAGGGACATCAAGTTAGGTCACTTTGAAGAACCAGGTGGTTGCAGGGTTACTACAGTTTTGAATTGGGGGAGGGTCACTCTTAATCCTCCCCCTGTCTTTTGACAGCCTTCGTTTTGGAATCCTTTTCGGACCCCTCAAGCTGTTGGCTCAAGCTGACTCCTCTTGCTTCTGACATCTGAAGGATGCAGGTTACGGCTTTGTCCGGCGCCACCGTTGCGCAGCTGGATGAGGATGAGTTGCGTGGCATGGAGGAAAGTGGGAAATCCATTCGGGATCTAAAGAAGCTCCTTTCAGCTCAGCTTGGGTGCTCCAGGTTTCAGCAAAGACTCTTGAGTGACGAACTTGGAGAACTGCAGGACGACATGCCCTTAAGACCACTGCCTAGTGTGCGGCTGGCCATCCTGCCTCTATGCGCCTATGATGAGATCATGGAGGAAGAACTGCTTCGCCGCTGTGAGGGCAATGAGGTGGGTGAGGTTGAACGATTGCTTCAAAGACCTCAAGATCCAAACCGGCGAGGATTGTTCCTTGCAGCCGCGAATGGCCACTTGGACGTCGTGCGCTTGCTGCTGGAGGCTGGAGCTGACAAGGATGTAGCAAATGCAAATGGGGCAACGGCTTTGATCATTGCAGCTGAGAGCGGCCACTTGGAAGTTGTGCGATTTCTCCTTGAGGCTGGAGCCAGCAAAGATGTAACAAACATGAATGTGGCAACAGCATTGATCATTGCAGCTGAGAGCAGCCACTTTGAAGTTGTACAGTTGTTGCTCGACGCTGGAGCTGACAAAGAGGTAGCAAACACAAATGGGGCTACGGCTTTGATGATTGGAGCTGAGAGCGGCCACTTGGAAGTTGTGCGATCGTTGCTCGAAGCTGGAGCTAACAAAGATACAACAAATACTGTGGGGGCAACTGCTTTGATAATGGCAGCTGAGAGTGGCCACTTGGAAGTTGTGCGACTGTTGCTGGAGGCAGGAGCTGACAAAGATGTAGCAAACACATATGGCGCAACGGCTTTGATGATTGCA
>CAXAMN010028472.1:1436665-1462182 GCA_963970005.1 Durusdinium trenchii | reverse complement strand
ACAAATGTGGCAACGGCTTTGATGATTGCAGCTGAGAGCGGCCACTTCCAAGTTGTGTCCTTGTTGCTGGAGGCAGGAGCTGAGAAAAATCTAGCAAGCACTAAGGGGGCAACGGCTTTGATGATTGCAGCTGAGAGCGGCCACATGGAAGTTGTGCGCGTGTTGCTGGAGGCCGGAGCTGACAAAGATGCAGCAAACACACACGGGGCAACCGCTTTGGTGATTGCAGCTGAGAGCGGCCACTTGGAAGTTGTGCGCTTGTTGCTAGAGGCTGGAGCTGACAAGGATGTAGCAAATGCAAATGGTGCAACGGCTTTGTTGCTTGCAGCCGAAAGTGGCCACATGGAAGTTGTGCGCCTGTTGCTTGAGACGGGAGCTGACAAAGATTCAGCAAAAAGAAGTAGGGCAACACCATTGCTTGTTGCAGCTGAGAAGGGCCACTTTGGAGTTGTGCGATTGTTGCTTGACGCCGGAGCTTCCAAAGATGTTAGCAACACATATGGTGCAACGGCTTTGATAATGGCAGCCGAAAGCGGCCACTTGGAAGTAGTGCGATTGTTGCTTCAGGCTGGAGCTGACAAAGATGTAGCAAACAGACTTGGCGCAACGGCTTTGATGATCGCAGCTGAGAGTGGTCACTTGGAAGTTGTGCGCTTGTTGCTTGAGGCTGGAGCTGACAAAGATGCAGCAAATAGAAGTAGGGCAACAGCTTTGCTTGTGGCAGCCGAGAGTGGCCACTTTGAAGTTGTGCAATTATTGCTGGAGGCAGGAGCTGACAAACATGCAGCAAACACAAATGGGGCAACGGCTTTGATGGTTGCCTCTGAGAGCGGCCACTTGGAAGTTGTGCGCTTGTTGCTGGAGGCGGGAGCTGACAAAGATGCAGCAAACACCAGCAGGGCAACCCCTTTGTTTGCTGCAGCCGAGAGTGGCCACTTGGAAGTTGTGCGATTGTTGCTGCAGGCTGGAGCTGACAAAGATGCAGCAAACACCGGCAGGGCAACCCCTTTGCTTGCTGCAGCCGAGAGTGGCCACTTGGAAGTTGTGCGCTTGTTGCTTCAGGCTGGAGCTGACAAAGATGCAACAACGACGGATGGGTCAAATGCTTTGCTTTTTGCAACCCAGAACGGCCACTTGGAAGCTGTACAATTGTTGCTCAATGCTGAAGTTGACACCAGCAACACCAAATTGGTCAACTCCGACAGCTCCTTTCATTGATGCAGCCCTACGCAACCACTTGAAAGTTGTGCGATGGTTGCTTCAGGCTGGAGCTGACAAAGATTCATCCTTCGCATCATATCGAACAACATATGAATTTGTTCACAAGCACCTGGGAGACCACCCAGTGACCTTTGGATCCCCTGGTTTGAGGTCACAAAACAGGCCTGTAAAAGGTTACATTTCGACTCCAAAAGGTTCTGGTATATGTTCAGGATTTGTTACTTGGGGGGTTGTTTCTAAGCCAGAACAAGTTGTTTCTGGTTGACTCGGGTGTGCCATCCAGAAACCTCAATCCTCTGAGCTTTTATTTAGCAAAACTACAGTGCTGTTAGGAGGTTTCTAGATGGCACAAACCATAGACAGGTGGGGGGGGGATATAAACCTCCTATATATATTGGGGATTGTACCATCTACGCTGAAACCACAATAATTCAAAACAAGGTGTGTCCACAAAAGGCTGAACGGTCGGTAACATATTCTCACAATGTTTGAGCTGCCGGCCTGCGACCCGGGCCCATCTAAACCATCATCCACTGGGCCCTGATGATTGGGGCATACACAACATTCAGAAGATCTAAACTCGTGAGGTAAACTGTTTTGTTTGTCAACTGCCCCATATATGTTTTTACATCTTCAGGCCTGGGGGGGTTGATAAGTCAACAGTCTATATGATTTGTTTTGACAAGAATTTGGGGTCCCAAGCGTTACATAACCCTTCCAAATCCATATGTAGTTCCAGAGTTCCCCATGTTTTGTTTACCCCAGAAGACCTTGCACTGCATATTGTCAATTTGACTACAGTCTTTGGAAGATTGGGTTTGAAGAGATAGCTGTCATTGTCATGTTGTGGTACCATTGGCTTTGAAGTGAAACATATTGGAATATTGGAATTGAAGAGATAGTTGTGGTACTATTGGCTTCCAAGTAGTACATTGTGTTTCCAAAATTGATACATGATACATAGTTCCAACATTTCCCTGAAACATGTGTTTATTTTTTTTTGGCATCGCTGACAACACACGCGGCATATCATCATCCGGCGCAGTTTGTCGACGTAGCAACAGAGTCATTGGGTTTGGTGTTTGGGGGCATTTGGATCGAACTGGCGACCGTGGAATGGCTAGATGTGCTATGCTATGCTGGATGAGAAATGGTCTGAAAGATCCATCTCACCCAGACGATCGGCGGCGCAGTTCGGCCTATACAAGACTCCAGGAGCCCGAACCAAACCCCCTAGTGGGCCCCTAGCTGGTGGTGTGGGGTGGTGAATGGTGTCGTTTGCTTCGCCGAAACCGACCGGTCGAAACGCTGCCTTTGAGGTCTCGTGGGAGCGGACGGGCGCGTCCTTCTTCTCCATGGGCGAGGGGACCTTGAAGGTGCCCATGGCCATGCATGCCCAGCACAGGAAGAAGCTGTGCCAGGTGGGACTTAGACTTGGAAGAAGAGTGGACGGTGGAGGGTGCCATGCTCTTTTGTAGAGCCCTGTGTGATTGCAGTAGATTGCAATACCATTGCCTTATCCTGGTTTGGATGTTGATGTCATGTTTTAGCCTGTGGGTGAATCCCCTTTTAAGAGAATGCTTGGTGAATCCCCTGTTCCTGGGCAGCACACTCAAGTAATGTGTTCTCGACCGATTTGCCAGGCCAGTGAACCAGCTGTTGATGGGCTTGGGGATGTGCTGGCATGTAAGGTTTTGGTTAGTTGAAGGCGTCAAAGCCGATGCTGTTCCTTTGTCAGTGCTTCCTGGTTTTCCGTTTCTGTCAGTGGATGCTGTTGGATGTGTGGAAGTTGGAGAGACTCCTGGTTGTGCAGATGATCAGGTGGTTTTGTATTTTCCATTATTTTCCCGAACTGTGTAAATCCCTGAAACCGGGACATATGTAAATTACTGTTTTCCCGGCTTCCGAAGCAGCAAATCCAAGGACTCCTTGGCAGAGTATATCAGGCGCCCCACATGGCCCATCAAAAACCCTAGTTTTCCTTAGCAAAAGCATGGTTTATGTATGGGCTCTATTTTTGAGAGGTTTTGTTCGTGCCGCTGGTCCTTTCTTTTCGGCCCTTTCCGGTCCCATCACACGGGGGTTCACCTTTCCTGCTCTGCTGCAGGCGCTGGCTGGCCGCGTGAGTGACCAGGCAATCATTCTGCTGCAGGGCGGAGAAGAGCTGAGCGTTTACGACACGGAGCGGGGGGGGTTCAACGCGCGTTGGATGATGGAGAGCGTACGTACGTGCATGCGTACGTGCGTTGATGGGATGGCGGGTATGGGGCATTGTGTGGGGATTTTCAGGTGGGTATGCGCGTGGCATGCTAATCATCCTACTCGTATTGTTTGTGCATCTCTACATGCATCCTCTTTATCAGACGGTTTCTCTTAAGGGGATCATCCAGGATTCGCTTGAAAGACTGGAAAGCCTGCAGAGTCATGTGAAGATATGGAGCCCCCCCGCTGCTGTAAGAGGTTCCTTGGGGGCTGTAAGATATTTTTTTTGCTGTACCTTTGACTCCATCCAAGAGGATTCGAGACAGTCCGATGCAAAGATGTATTTTTTGCATTGTTTGGAGGTTTCAATCACCGCCGGAAGTAGGACGTATGACATTTGCATGGAGGAAGCCACAGGAACAATGAACCTTGCAGCACTGAATCTGTGTACTTTGGTCATCCATGTTGCCCAAGAATGAGCATGCCTTTCCTCATGGTGGAGCTGAAGCTACCCTACTCACCTGCAGTTGGAGATGCACCGAAAGGTAGTTAGTTTGAAGAACACTATTCTATTTGTACTATACGTAGGCAAGATCTAGTCAAGCAGAGAAGTCACCATCCATTGTACCAGTTTCAGAACTCTTGGCTCAAGTCCCAAAGGCAACCTTTTCAGCAAAATCCACGTGAACCACTAGGGGCACACCGCAACCCAAACCTTTGCCCCCAGCCCCTCCTTGCAACCCAAAGTCCATGTGGGGTGCCTGTGAGGACACCAACTGGGACTTCAAACAGGAGTGTGGGTGGGAATGCTCAAATGGCCGTGCCGGTAGCTGCGCTGGATGGGAAATTATCAAGAAAGATCCATCTCCTTTTGTATAGGAAGATGGTCCTCCACGGTCTTTACCCTTAGGCCTCCAGTCGTACCGAACCTGAGAAGGTGGAACTGGGGTGGGTGCCAAAACGTCGGGTCCAGTCATACCTTCTCCTCAGGTTCGGTACGACTGGAGGTGTTTTTCGGGTTTGTGAAGGCTTCTAACATGTTTAACAAACCTCATAGACCCTGGTCGTACATCAACCTTAGCCTGGGCTTCTATCATGTTTCACGGGGGTGTTCACTCTTCACCGAGAAACCTGTCGACCGGACGATCCGCGAACTGGCGATCCGTTCCTTGGTTCCGGTCCAGGGAGGTCCGTACGAAGGACCAGAGTCCTTATAAACCTGACCCTTATAAGGGATACCGGGATACCAGACCCTTGTAAACCAGACCCTGAAAGAATGGACAGTGTTTAGATAAAGTCTAGTTTAGTTCTTCTTGATTTGACGAAACCACATTGTATCACCAGAGGTTCAAACCCAACAGGTTGCAAAGACTGAAACCGTAGACCGAAACCCGCAGAAGTGGGGGTGGTTATTTTTCCAGGAAAGTGTCTCCACTGGGATCCACGAAGTCATCGTTTCATTGGTCACGCAGGAGAGCAACTTCCAGTACTTGTTCGGTGTCAAAGAGCCTGGCTGCTTCGCTGCGTTGCGTGTGCGCGATGCGCACGCACTGCTGTTCATCCCTAGGAGTGCTGGGTTTGCATAGCATAGAGAGCGCTAGAGAGCGAGACGGCACACCAAAGCTTGTTTGCATGATGTGTTATTCATTCACATTATATAAGTGATTATGATTCCTTCTTTGTGCAATTGCACAAATGTTTTTTTTGTTTCACGTTTCATTGCCGCAAAAAAAAAGCTGTCACTGCTGTAGACCTCATTTAGTTCTCGTTCTTCGGTGCCGTTCAGCTGCAGCACGCGAGTTGTGGAGGATGGAGAAAGTCTACGAAGCCTGGTGTGGCCCCGTGAAGCCTCCTGCGTGGTTCCAACGCGCCTACGAGGTCGAGGTGCCACGGACAAGGTCGACATGAGCTTTGTTCGTCTTGTTGGGTGGCTATAGGACAGCAACGAGTTGTGGGATGACTGGGGAAGAGAGGAGTGAGTGGTGGAGGTTTCTATAGTTGATGGATGTTGATGGTGAAGAATGGTGAAGAGCTCATGTGATGGAAATTAACATGAAATAGCGACCTATCATGACCTATCTAAATGAGTTTGACAGTTTTTTTTTGATTTCCCCCAAGTGCAGCTTGGAGAAGCAGGTCTTGCGCTGCTTCGCCAGCTTGGTCTCCCATGTTGAGAAGTCGCCCAGCTTGGTATTCCCCGGTGACACGTTCACAGAGGAAGCAGGAAGCACCTCGAAACCAGGCGAAGTGGATAGAAGTGGAGCTTAGCACTGGGTGAAGCGGAGTACAAGAAACGCTCCGGTGAGACATTGAATTGAATAGTAGGGAGACCCCCAACCAATGGGTGCTTGGATGTTTTGGTCTATCCTACCAGGGGTCAAAGTGGGAGGTCTTCCTAGCTGAATACACATGCACCCAAATAAGCAGGCTGCACACGTGTGGAATGTCTTTGACTACCGTTGCTTCCTGTCACGAGGCAGATGTTTGAGGGCCCTATGAGTGGCCCTTTGATGTGGAGTCCATCAGGTCATTGTTGAGGTATAGTGCCCAGACACTCCATGGGACTGGCATACTTACCCACCTTGGTAAAGGTCCATGGGGCGGCATACATGGAGTGTTTGGGCTATTGGCTATTGGTACGTATACTGTAGTATTTCTGTGATAGCATTGCGTGGCATCTCCTTTTGGACGAGGCTGTAAAAACACCGCACCAATCACCCATGCAGCTTGATGTCGATCCGACAAAGCCTTCAGCTTGACCCTTCAGGCAGCCCATGTGGATGAGATGTCAGTGGTTTTGGAGAAGATGGGTGTCAAGGAGCTGGTAGCCTGTCAGGGCTGTCGCAGGCTTTTTGAGGGATTTCTGGTGGGACCCGGACTTCAGACACATGAACACGACGTGAACACTACTCTTCCCAGTGCAGCTTGAACGAAACCTTGGTTTACCAAGGTTGAGGAGCTTGGCAGGGAACCACTTACTGTTTTTCTTCAACAAATTTCCACAGATTGCCACTCACTTCACTCCCCAGAAGGTTCTCCAAGTTCCGGATGGAACGGTCGATGTTTCTCAGGGAACTTCCACAGTAAAACCAAGGAGGTGTACCAAGACGGTGCAAATACCAGGAGCCCGAACCAAACCATGAAAAACGTCGAGGCTTTCACATACCAAAACCATGTTTTTGTGCGTTCGGGAAAACCCGGTTTTTGATGGGCCATCTATATAAACCCTTGGTAGTATGTTGTGTTCCCCCAAGGTCGACCCAAAGCTTGTTCCCCCCATGTGTCCAGAATCGCAGATCTCGTTTGCTTGGGGTGGATGGGCATCGTTCGCCGTTCCTCGGCACCTTCGGCAGGAGCTGCTGGTGCTGCGTGGGGAGACGAACCGGGACAGTGGCTTGCAGCTGAGCGAGCCCTCCTTCGAGGGCAAGGCGGGCGGTGCTGGGAGTTCGGGATCACACCGTGCCACGGAGGATGTTTTTCGCGGAAGTGATGAGCACAGGTTGCATGGGGTCAGAAAACAAGGGGACGAACAAGTTTTCAGGGCAGGTGCAGGTGCAAGATGGAAGTTACTGAGAAGTTTCTGGTTCCTGGTTGGAGTTCCATTTACTTGGACCAGATGATCAGATACACTATTCTAATCTATTCTAATTCTGGCCATCAAAACAGGCATGGAACATGGTTTCTGTGTAGAGGTCTTCTTGAGATGTCTATTTTGATTGCCGGTACTGAAATGTTCAGTGACTATTCTAGTGAAAAAAATGTAAAAAAATGCCCTTTCCCCGAGGGACATCATATTTGTGTGCCACACGACGAAAAGTCATGCCCGTGCCTTTTCCCGGTTTGGACGGACATGCCGTCTCATTTTCATGCTCCAAAAATGCCTTGCTGTTCAAAGGCTGGGATTGTTATGATTTAGACTGCACTTGCAGTGAACAACTCGACCCTACAAGCCAGTTTCGTGTCAAAACTGACCAAGACGACTGGCACCCGTGACATCGCTGTCTTCCGTGGAACACCGCCCACGCTTCGGATTCTCAGCTGCTTCGGATCCTGTGCAACGAAGAGGCATCGCAACCAAGGTAGAGAACCCAAGATGTCGGATCAAAAGAAGACCCAGACACTCCATGTATGGTATATCATTGGGGTGGTGCCAGAGGGGTCAATGTAGGCATATATGGCAGTCCCATGGAGAGTCTGGGAGACCTGAATGACTTCCAAAACCGATGTGGGACATCGATGGACCCCGTCTGAGAGAGCGTGTTTGCGTGCACTCGTGACCTGCACTCCTTCCGACCGGTTTGGCCCAGCCGATTCACATTTGCCTAATAAGCGTTCGCGGATCCTCTGCGACGAAGAAACGATGGATGCATCAGGAGAAGTTCAGCATCAACAAGGAAGGCGTGTGTTGAGAGATGTGTCCTCAGTGGATGAGGGAGTGAACATGAGGGACTCTGAGGGGATAAGCACGTAGGTCACGGAGTGTCTTTCCTCAACTATATAGCATTAGGGAAGGAGAAACAATGATTGTAAGCCATATCGAGTAAACAATGGAACCTTTATGTATACAAGAATAAGGTTACCAACATGGTTTTAACAAGCCAGCTACAAGCTCACAGTCTTGCAGCCGGATTAGATGCTCAACTCCTCTCATCAGATGGTTCATCGTTTGTTTAGCCGGATTAGAGGTTGGCCACACGAGATGAAGGTGATACAACCTCTACTTGTTGGGGACTGGAGGTTCTGGTCGCATCAAGACTGGAGTTCCGTCCCGAACCTCTCTTTCGCGAAGGATCCCTAGGGCGACCCGACATCCTCAGAAGGTATAGAGACAGACTGTGGCGCCCACCTCAAAGATCCTCAAAGCACTTTCTCAAGAGGTACTGAAACCGCAGATCAACATGGACCCTGAAAAACCACTGGGTTCCCAGAGGAGAATTTTAGAGTCTTACAGGGGTCCATTCTTAAACCGGGGATCCATGATGATAGTTAGGGTGTAGCCCACCACCAGCAACAGTCGATAAAAAGAGTATATTTTTGAGATGAAAAGGCCTCTACTAACCATATCTAACCATCATCATCCACTGGGACCCTGGAAGGTTGGGATACATACCCCAAACGATCGTCAGACTCGTCATCCAGTTGAAGAAGCGTCTTCTGGATCTGCTCGGTTTCCGAATGAGTCTCCAGGCAGTCAAATCCTTTGGGACCAGCTCAACGAATGTCGCGTGGTCCGGACGCCTGTACCAGACGAATTGGACCGGTCACTCTTTACCTGTGCATGGGGCAAATGATTGTACATGGATTATTTGTTTAATGGTGAGACCCCCAACCAATGGGTTCAGCTGTCTTTTTCTTTCACATGTAAAAGCTGCTGACGGTTTTGAAGAGAAAGGGCATGATCATTGAACGCCTGCCATATTTGTCCGCAGATTTCCACGCCTTTTGGGTCGCACCCTGCAGCCGAGCTCGCACCCTGCGTGGTGGGCTCAAGGCCAGTGACGTGCACGGGCCGCCTGGCCCAGGCGGGCGCTTCATGGCCGAAAGAGCAGCCTGTTCAAGGGGGCGACGACCTGCCCATGGTGTAAAAGAGCAGCTCGGAATCAAAACATATCAAAACTATTGTCCTCGAAAAAAGGGATCCAGGTAAGTACCTTCTCAGAAGGTGTGCTCGCGCACCTGCGCTTGCGCACCACAAGCTGCTGCAAAGCCCTTTTGCGCCGAGTGTCTTCAATCATCACATTCGTAGAGGGTATGTGGATCCTGGGGGCCTCAAGGGTGGCGAGAATCATCTATACCCTAGGCTTCCAAGACCATTCAAAGAAAGGTTGACCGGGTTGCGTAGTGTAAAATCCTTAGTAAAACAATGGTGGTTCGGTAAAGGCCATCAAAACAATGGTTGTTGGAAGCCTAGGGTATAGTCTATAGTCTATAGTCTGGCATTGCTGATTACACTCCAAAGGAAGCAATTCTTGATAGAGTCACGCAGAGCAGTTGACTCTGTTTTTGGTGCCAAGCCCAAACGCTCCAAAAATGCATGTACACTCCCTGAAATAATCATGGTTACGTGGATGGCACCACCTGTTTGTAGAGGAAGATGGTCATCGGGGCCATCCACCTAACCATGATTCCTTTCAGGGAGTGTAGCCATGTGGATAGCCTAGATCCATCCAAAGTATCCTATAAGTCCCTAATGAAGATCGTTTCAAGGAGTGTATCATGTTCTTCCCCCGATCAATTCTCGATCCCAGGAACGCGGGTTCTCGGATGCGGCCGAGCAGCTCGAGCAGGTGAGACATGGACCCCTGTGTAACGGGACAACAAAATGCAGGGGAAAGGAAAAACACGATCAACGAGGGTCACCTGAGGTGTGCACATCATATGCAAGAGGCGAAGGTATGTTAGCCTATGGCCTATGAGTATGAGTTGTTGTTTGTGTGTGTGTGACTTCTAAGGGATATGCATGGGGCAATCATTGTATACCTGGATTCTCCAACTCCGCAAAAATAATATATGCCTTAACTGTGTTTTTGCAGATGAAAAGGCTGAACTTCCGCATATGTACAAGTCAGACACGTTTCTTCGGGACTTCTGGCGCCCGTGATCATAAGATATCATAAGAACTCGTAATGGTTTGAACGTTCATGCAGCGATGTTCATTAACATAGGTCTACCCGGTGAACAAGAAAATCACGCCGCAGATGGTCCAAAACAACAACATGATATGATGAGTAAATGGTGTTGTGGATGGAAAGGAGTGGCAAAGACCACCACTCGATCTTCTGTATCAAATCCAGGCTTAAAGCCATATGCTGCAAGCAGCAGGTGTTCACAATGTTTATGATATCCTCATTGATCCAAGACCTTTTTTGACTTGTAACCTTATAGTTACCATACCTGTCAAAGTAATTACTACAATCTTGCAAAAAAGGTATGTCCATGCCTGCCAAGACTAAGTGGGATTGAGTCAATGTATATAGTGTTGCATACATCTATGTGATGGTCAATATGGGAGTTGATCGAAAACCGCGTGTAAGGAGTTCTATATAAAACAGCCTTTCAGATGTTGTTAGAACCATCCGCGAAAGATTCGCGATGAGGTTCGCGAAAGTATCTTTTTTTCCGCGAAAGATTTATCGAAGGTCATCGCTTTCATACGTTTTCCTTTCTAAGGGACTGACAAAGAATAGAAATAGAAGGCAATCTTCCGGCAGAGCTGGTGGGCGGAAGTGTCCCCATATGTCACAGACTAACGAATTGAAGCCTCAATATTTCCGTGCCCAGCCCTGGCAGTGCGTAAAGGATTCTCCGATTCCTGTCCACACTGTCATAGACAAACAACCTGAGTAGGCGCAGCCCTGACAGTGAGGCAACGACCTACAGCTGCTCTGACGGGCTGTGCAGATGTTTGCATACGGCTTCCCCGGGAAAGCGCCAGTGAAATTTTGCGAAAGATCCGCGAAAGTTTCGCGAATGTGCCGCTAAAGTCCAGGTCCCCAGCTTGAGGCCCCCCCAACATTCCCCAAGCTGCATCACCCTGTGTTGGTAGCTGGCACGAGGATTGGGTTGAGTTGCGCCACAGATGCTGCAAGTGACCCTGAGTAGCTGTGGAAACATTCAACTGGTCATGCTGCAAGATGTCTGTCCCTATGACATGTACCGGCTCATGTTAGCTAGACATGGTTGTAGGACCATGCTTCGCGATGAGGCCGCGAAAGATCCGCGAAAGATATCTTTTTTTCCGCGAAGAATGGCCATTCCAGGATGAAAGAATATTGATCAACCACCATATGTTCATATAAATCGTTTGCCTGGATCATGCGTACCTTTTCCTTACGCAGGTGGTGTTGTGCCAGTTTTTTTTGACGGGAGCAAAAGGCGAGATCGGTGGCAAGAAGACTGATGGACACGGAATTGATCAGGATCCCTAGGGCTCCAGTCGTACCTCCCCAGGTTCGGTATGACTGGACCCGACGTTTTGGCACCCACCCCAGTCCCGTCCCACCTCAGGTTCGTACGACGGGTGTCGCCCAAACGGGGATGTGGGCTCGTGTGCAAAGGTCCCGACCCAACGTTGGCCACGTGTGGATTGACTGCCAGCGTCGATCGCATCGCAAGCAGCCGCAAGTAGCTGTAGCAGCCCAGGCAAGGGTTGTTGATACACCTCCCCTGTCCATTTGCTTACCCAAGACCGAACTGGATGGTGCTGTGAGTTGTAATCAGGACTCCCAGGTTTCAACTGTTGCGACACACCGAAACTCATCCTTTCGACCGACAGGTGCTCCAGTTCTCGATCCAGGTCGAGAACACGGGAGGTGCGTATAGGAAAGACAGAATCACAGGTGGCAGCTAAAAGAGAGGGATGCATGTCGACAAGTCGACTATGTTCTGCAGCTGTGCTGTCCGAACAACCCGTTTGGTCAAAGGGCTAAAAGAGGGATTTGCCAGGTGGCCAAGATGAAGCAGCTGATCGACGAACTGAAAGCTAAGAAACACCACCTTCGAAGAGAGTATAGAGCTGCGTCACAATCTCTGGCAGACAAGTCGAGAGACTGGGCGATGCATTCAGAGATGTTTTTTAGATCATTTTTGGGGTTGTCCTTTTGGATTGTTGACACCCATGTTTAAACTCAAGTCTTGATTGTTATGTTCAAAATTCCTCTCAGACCAGGAGAATGCCAACGTCTCACAAAGGATTTGTCTGCGGCTCACAAGCAGATTCACAAGCTCAGGAGGCAGTTGGCTCAAAAGCACATCTTCCACAACAGCGCGTGTTGGCAGTATTGGGACAACGAACACTGGAATGATGTGCCGCGTGATGGAAGTATGCAGATGCAAGAGGCTTACTTGTTTTATCTTGACAACCCCGAAGCAAATCGCTGGGCCAGAATCAAATCTGTTGGCGTAGAGCGCCTAGTTGACTTCGAAGCCATGACTCAAGAGCGATGTGATACGAAAAGGCGTCGCTCCATTCGCATTTTGCCTGAAGTGCCGAAGCAGTGGGAAAGTCCTCCAAGTCGGTTGTTTCTACAAGGTGATACTCCTTTTAAAGTCCAGGTGATAGAACCACACGTTCTCCGTCAGGTTCAGAAAATTCTGGCATTGACTGGCCATGCGAGCTCGCAGAAATGTTCTTGCATGCGGACTGCAACAGTCCAATCAGTGCATCGCATCGAACATTTGAGACTCTGGCGGGCATACAGAACAAGACGTGAAGCTTTGAAAGAGCAGAACAAGAGTTTCAATGTGCGAGTCACACCTGCAGCTTTGCAATTACATCTTTTGGCTTCTGAGAAGGCAAATGACGTCATGACAAGAAGCCAACAAGTGCTTGACGGGGGTGAGCCTTTGGAATTGGATGTGGATGAGAAAATTCTTTTGCACGGCACAAGTTTGGAGAACGCACGCTCGATTGTTCGAAACGGTTTTGACCATCGGACATGTTCTGGCAGCAGCATGTATGGTGATGGAGTCTACTTCGCATCTGCTGCATGCAAATCCAACCAATACTCAAAGGAGAAAGACAATGTAAAGACTTTGATCATCGCCCGTGTAACACTTGGCGATGCATACCACGCAAAGAAAACGCTATATGAAGAACGCAGGCCGCCAGTGAGAAGCAAGTTGGGTAGCACCTATGACTCCGTTGTTGTGAACCCTGGTCCTATCGCGGGACACCACCAGTCACAACAGTTCCATCAGGAGTTTGTGATTTTCGACAGGGAGCAGGCCTATCCTTTTTATGTGGTTAAGTATTGCTTGTGACTCTGCAGAGCCGGCTAAGTCGGCAGAAGACTTTGAAAAGGACTGTGCTGCGCTGCTGCGAGTTGCACGCTGCCTCCATTGATTTGAACTCCAACGGATCAGCCATATTGAGGGTCAAGCAGTGCACCGAATTGGTTGAGATTCCAGTCGCATGGAATGGGGTGCTTCTCGGTTTGATGGAACCCCCCCCAAGTTCCCAGACACTCGTATTGTACTGCATGGCGAAATCCGACACATTGACCAGGCCCTTCCCAGTGACCTAACTTGATATCCCAGTTGCTGAAATCACGAAACGGCCTTAGTCTTGGTCACTTACCAATCCGTGAAGAGGTCACGAACGGCTCAGGTCCTGGGACATCCTGGGACCCTTTTATTTCAATCAAGCACCCCCAATGGTGTAGGCTCCTTACCGGTGAATCGACGGTCGTCGTGATCGCTGCACTCGCTTCGCCGGGTGGCGCCCGTGGAGCAGCTTCTGGAGGAAGACTGTTTTTTTTCGGAAGGCCAGCCACTTGCAATGCAAGGTACCTTATAGGGAACTGGATGGTCGACTCAACATCCTATCAACCGTCCTGGGTCTCTTCGGTCTTGCATGTAAAATCCCAAACACTCCATGGGACTGGCAGATTTACCTACGTTGGAGTGGAGTGGTTTAGGGGTCATTGTATGTAAAATATGCCAGTCCCATTAGTCGTGTCTGGGAATCATCGGTCTGATCATCGTCAGTCTGTTTGGCCTTGCATTTTCTCCAATCCACGCAGACTGGTGAGGGGCAGACTGGTGACTGCCGCCCCAGATCCGTGGAGCTACCCAAGCACATCCTCAGAAGGGTAGACGTGGGGATTGGAGTTGTTTGTTTCAACAAATGAGTTTTGGGATGCTATCTCCCAGAATCATCCAGAAGCCTAGAACCATAGATTTGTTCGGATTTGTCACTGTTCCTATTGTATTATACGTATATTATATAACTACTCAATCAATCAATATCAATACTCGTGAAGCTCCAACTTCAAAACCCCAAGGAATCCGTCGACTTTGTTCCATTGCCGCTACTAGCTATGATTGAATTGTCAAATCTTCCGGCCATGCCGTATTCACTCAGATCAACACCCCATCTACATAGCAAGATCCGAGTCCAGTGCTGATTGCACAAGGTCAAAGATGAAGAAGAACTCAAGCTCATGCAGTGTCTTGGTAGCACATGTTAGGACCCTCTTCGGAACTTTGAGGTGTGCTGGACATATGACAAACAAGACAAGCTGCACCTCCTCGGAGACATCACAAAACTTTGTTGTGCGAGTGCGAAGTGGTAACAAAATAATTGCCCAGCACTCTGCAGCAATGCCCCTAAGTTTCCTCAGCTCCTTGGATTGGTCTCGAACTACTTGTGTATTTTGGCAGCTAAGAAACGCTCAACTTAGGCGTCGCAATGACCTTTCAGCCACTCAAATGTTAAGCTGCAAGTGTATAAATTTTTGTTACAGCTGTATATTCAGTTGGGCACATCCTGCATCCCAAGAGCGTGTGGTTTGATGTTGTTTGTCTATAGGCAATAAGCACCCTGCAAACAGTCTTTGCTATGCTGCACTCACAGCAAGACATGCGTTACGAGTCCGCCAAATGCATGTCAGGCTTGGCCAGATCAACCATCTACGGGTCCCCACGAAAACCATGCACCGCTACGCACCACGTTGGGGCCGAAGACCGGACACCGGGCGACCTGTCCTGACCTCTGAGGTGGGTGAATGACGTGTCCTCGAAGGCGCATATTGAGACCTGGTAAGATCGGAATCAGATCGGCCAGACCTGATGGATGTAGACAACGTGGCACAAGTGGACCCCCCAAGTTAGATGGTGGTTTTGGTGCACCCGCCATTTTTAAGGTTTTGTGCCATCGAACCTCTAGACCAGTCTAACCGATTCCATCTGAAGTGTGGATCACTTTGTTTTGTGCCCAGATGATCCATGGTGACGTAAATATGACCTACATTCACCAGCAAACCACCAGTCATGTAGACCATCCCTAGGCCTCCAGTCGTACCTAACCTGAGAAGCTGGGACTGGGGGTGGGTGCCAAAACGTCGGGTCCAGTCATACCGAACCTGAGGAGGTAACCTCCTGGAGGCGTAGACCCGTCTTTGTGCCACCATGCTTCGTGCATCGGATGACCGGAGTCCACGGAGTCCACGACAAAAACGCGGAACAACGGCGCGGATCGGATTGGGCCGTTTGGATGTGTGGCGTTTCACCGGTGAATCGGTGAATTGGTGAAATGGAATGGATCAGGGGATCTTGCGGAGTGGCAAACATGGCTTGTCCGAGGGATTCGGGGCGAAGCCGACATCTTTTGCTTGAGGGATTGTGGGTTTACATGTGTGGCTTGAATGGGTGAATCACCGGTTTATTTTGGGGTGAATGCCTATGGGGAAGATGACATTGATGCGTGCCATGCCGCTTGATCTACGTCCAAGGAAACCATGCGTCAGATGCGTGCCATGCAGCGAGAGCACCTGGCTGAGGCGCAGATGGTTCGGTACGCGGAGTCGAAGAGGGTTGCTGAGGAGGTTTGCGAGTAGAGTCCGGTACCAGTAGCTTTACTAACTTTACTATAGAGTCCGGTGGCCTGGATGGAGGTAACTAGAAAGGTAGAGCTCGCGAACTGAGTCTGAGGTAGGTTATGAAATACTAGAGCTCAATTGGCCTAGATGAAGGTACATCCCCATCAGAACTGTTGGCTCAGTCTTACCAGTAGCTTTCTTAGAGCTCAATGGCCTGGATGAAGGTAACTCTACACCAGTACAGAAATTCCTCTATGTCTAGGTGCCCAGTCCAAGCGCTGTGAGCATTCTGCACCATCCTCCTACATCGGACCTGCACCTGGGTCGTGACCCAGCTTGGCCCTGTCGCGAACGCCCGGTCCACCGGTCCACCACAATCGGAAGGCGGCGTGGCGTTTCGGGCGTTTCGCGTTCAACGCGGTCTCCGGGTGTGAAGATGACAGCGGCATGTGGTTCACGGTTTGGTTTCTGCACAGCATGTCTGGAAGAATTGGAGACCCCAAGCGCCTCCAATCCCTGAGGCAAGCTTCAAATACCAGGCAGGACAGGGCGGAGTGGCGGAGTGGCTGTTGCCACTAGTTATGTGGGTGGGCTGTAAACGCTTGGGAACATTGGTGGGAAAGTGTTTGCAGATGTTATCGGAATTTGTTGCTTGTCGCACCAGGGATACCTGCAGACAACAGGTGAGCGTTGCCTTGGGCATTTCTCTTTTCATTGTCAGCGGGCAAGCCAGCTTTCGTTTTTTTTGGCCAAATACCATGGTATTTCAGTTGTGCATATGTCGAAAATGCCTTCATGACGTACGCAGAAGTACACCTAAGTCTAAAATTGATTATGGAAGTATGATGCTTTTACTGAAGGTTAATAATGTTGTCAATGCTGCGTTTGACATCATGATAACAAAGTGAGTCATGTTGTTTCTTGGCTAGGTTTGTTCCAGCAGCCACAACCGGTTGTGGGGTCCCAGTACGTGCTCAATAACGACTGAAATTTGTTTTTCCAGCTCAGCGAAAGTGCCTATTGGAGGATAGAGGTGACCATTATCCACGCACTTAGAGACTAAAAAACACCCCGACATGTGACTCCTGGTCTTGTTTCGACCTATCGATGTTTGTTACTCACTGTGTGCACAAAAGCTTCACAGGCTGCGCTGCGGGGTTGCTTCCGTGTGGGCTATAGCTGTGCCATGGCAGGACATGAACCAGGGCATCCCCATGGTAGTGAGCGAAGTGAACGGCCTGAAGTGGTCCACAGCAACTTCACCCCCCCGGATTTTGCATGGTTTTACCATCCATGTTTCCTTGCAGGGTTGAACACTGAACATTGAGTAGTGTCAGGGTGTTGGCAGTGACATGGTTGCTGGGTGTTTCTGAGGGCATCGGCATCACTTGCCCATCCCCAGGTCCAACTGACCAACCCCCCTGGGAGTGATAAAAAGTGGACATGCAGCGGATTCTGCTTCAGGTTAGGAAGGGGACACGTCAGACCGTCGATCATTTTGGTAGACCATGGCTTCATTATTAGTACCCCTTTCGGAGGAGGAGGACTTCTGAAACGACATCCTGATTGACCCTCGTTGACGGCTCCGGCTGTTCAAGGGAGGAAGCCTGGTTGACACTACAGGTAAAAGCCCATAATTTAGACTATTTTTTGGAGCCCTCTCTCCCCCTTCCCTACTTAATCAAGTAGGCGCCTCCAAACTTCCTGCAATGGCCTCCTACTCCCTGAATCTTCCCAACCGAACGACCGATCCACACCGATCCCCTGGTTGCTTCGCGGCCTGGAAGAGGTGACTCCAAAGTGTCACTGGGAAGATCCCGGTCGATGTGTGCTGACAGGGCCAGGTACCCGAGATGCGGACCTCAGGTACCCTACTGTGTTCATACTAAAGACACTACCCCAGACACTCCATGTATGCCGTATATGCCTACATTGGGGTGGTTTGAGGGAATCAATGTAGGCATATATGCTATACATGGAGTGTCTGGGTACTCAATGTGTGTGTTTTTTTTTCCAAACCCGATCTTTCTCCTGAAGACTGGAGCTGGATTCCCCGAGCTTCACCCCGGCTTCACCCGTCGATATCCGGCCCATTGCGCCCATGTGTCCCAGGCATTTGTGGATCTGGCCGCAGTGACTTGGTCTCGATCTTCACGTAGCCGTGAGGGGCTGTGAGGTGCTATTCCTACTCGACGCCATCGGGTCCAGAAGCTGATGGTAACATGTCCTGGTGTTGCTAAATGAAGGTGATTCGGTCTTTTCACGAACTGGATGAATCCCCGGAAACTGGGGATGTTGTGACACCAGCTTCCTTAAGCAAATCCAAGGTGTGGAAATATCGAGTGGGTTGTAATTTCTGGGCTCCAACAAGGCACATCCTCTACCTGTTTGGGCTCCAGGAGGTTACCTCCTCAGGTTCGGTATGACTGGACCCTCCTGGCACCCGGGCCCCCCAAACACCTAAGAAAGAAGGTACGACTGGAGCCCTAGGTCTATAGTTCTATCATGTTCTATCGAGTTCGACCCCCTCTTGCCACCTAGTCCCCACCTTCAACGGAATCGTTGCTTCCCCCCTACACCCTGAGATCGCAATCACTCGAAATCTTCGCTTCGCTGTGCCTATATATACAATCCGGGCCACCGTGACAGACACTGGTGTCACGGGAAGTGGCCTCAAGGCACGGGCTTCTCTTTTGGTGATGGCACCTGGGCCATTGGATACGGGCCGACCCAGCAAATAGAGGTGCTCATCCACCCAAGACAAGATCTTGCTTCAGGATCTTCAGGGTGCAAAAACATGCACTAAAATCTAAAAAGACCATGAACATAATCAGTTGTGGTTTTTGTTTTGGGGTGCAGTACCGGTGAGGATCGGACCCATGTTCTTCCAACTCCTTCTCATCCCCCCCCTCCGGCCATTCTCCGAGGAAATGCCATTCTCCACTACGGCCACCCCGCCGAGCCCAACAGTGAGCAAGTGGCGCATGACAGTTTGCGGCTCCTGGACATGGGCGGCTTGATGCGGCGAAAGGTCTGACCAAAACAAGCCATGGTGGATCGGTGGTAAAGAGGACTCTAGTTGTTGACTACTCCCGTCCTACGCCTCCAGTCGGACCTTCTTAGAAGGTGGGACTGGGGTGGGTGCCAGGAGTACCTTCCTTTCAGGAGGTACGACTGGAGCGCTATAGGGTACTGTACATTGTACATATAGGAAGGAGGAAGGAGGTCCGAAGTTGGAAAGGAAAGCACCTCAGACCTCCAAACGTCATCAACCCCATCCTCGGCTACACCGGCCGTTCGACGTAGCCGAGGCGCTGAGTACCACGGCTACACCTCTGACGTCACGTGCACCTTCCCCGTGTGCGGAGCGCTCGGCCGGTGCTCAGCAGCAGCGGAGCTTGAGATGGACCTGTTTGGGATTGGTATATGAAAGCTAAGCTAAGCATTGGGGCTTAGAGAAGAGGGGTCACTTGATCGGCAAGTAGTCCAGTCCCATTAGTTGTGTTTGGGTAGACTCTTGACATCTCTTCACTCTTAGATAAACAATAGCTCCCCCAAACATGGGTTGAACAACCTCTTCCTTCCTATGGTGGAGTTATGGATCAGGAGTTCTTCCCATTGGTGCTTTTGTTTTGACAGTACAACAATTTAAGATACCCATAGGGTCCAGGTACCTCCTGAGGATGGTCTTGGAGGTGAAAGTACTTCCAGAGAATGGTCTTGGGGGGTCAAAGGACATCCTCAGGATGGTCCTGGACCCTTAGGGATAGTTCAATGCGGATTCACAGAGTGTAATGGTTGTGTGGCCTTTCGACCTAGAACGCCCCAGAAAAAAACGACTATAGACATGTTCCTGTGGAACTCAGTACCACACACACCGTTCCACAGTATTTACTTGCAGCTTGGACACCAATCGAATACTCGGGTGTGGTTCCTCCTCCGTGTCACAAACACAAAGTGCAAGCAAACCCCGTTTACAGGGAAAGTAGGGTGCCTGGTAACCAAGTTCCACTGCCGTGTTGAACGAAACCAGTGAAACATCATTAAAGAAAGACACTGAGGGAACAGGAAGGGGTGCGAGCGGCATACGAGGACTTCCCATTTGAAGCCACCGACAGCCAATCACTTGGTTGCCAAGCTCATCACTTGAAGTGCATGATCTACAACGAAGCTGGTGATCACCTAGTAGGACAACCAGACTGATATCCAGTTACACTCTATAGCTGCAGCTCATTCAGTTACCATCCAACTCCACTTCTTCCACCCTTCGCCACGCTTCACACGCTCCGCGTCTCGCCCCGCGTCTCACGGCGCTTCGCCTCCTAGGTCCGGGCACTTCACGGCGGCCCAACGCACCGTCTACGAGGCGCGTGGCGGGGAGCGGAGCGCTGTGTTTCGCGTTTCGGTACGAATCGAGCCCGTGTACACTGGGTGCGGCGTGGCGCGCTGCATGGGAAAAAGAAGGATCTGCCAGGCGCCAAGTCTGGTGTTTTGACGATGTGTTCCGACATGTTTTGACATAGCTCATGGGATTTCATGGGAAAAAAGAGAGCGACATAGGCCATGGGCCATGTCAATGACCCTGAAAGTAGAGATGATCTTGCAGGTTTGCATTGGACGCTGGTGAGTTTTGTTCCGAATGTTCCCTTCAGCAAATTGCTCTTTGGGATAGTTTAGACCCTACACCTCCAGTCCCACCTTCTCAGGTTAGGTACGACTGGAGGCCAAACGGGAGAGAGACTTGAAGTCGGCCACACAGGTGAGCCCAGACAGGATCGGAGAGATCCTGTGGAGCGCACCGTCGTCTGGCACTTTCGTCAAGCAGCACCGTTCTTCCGTCAAGCAGCACCGTTCACCCAGTGCCTTTTGCTTCAAGGGTGGGAATATGGTGAGGTCTAGTGGGATGAGGCAACCGGAGCCTTTTTCGACGCTTGGTGCCTTCTGCTCCAAATAGCCTAGCTTGAACGCGTATCCGACACGGCGTTCGCTCGTGAAACGCGTCCCGGGTCCGCTCCTGAGGACCTGAACAAACCTCGTTCAGCCAACGGAAACGCGTCCGCGGCAGATGTTGGATCGCTGTCGCTGCTGGAAAAACCGAACGACCCGTTCACCGTGTGGCAAAAAAATGCATGAAACATGACAATGAGCTTGCACAATTCACATTGATCATATATGGGATCTATATAGACTAGCTGTCAACCTACGTGATGGGTTTTCTTCTTTGGATTGGATATGAAACATAGGGAGACTGTCCCGAACGTGAGAAATATGCATCTTCAGACGCCACCTTTTGGACTGGTTTGGCCAGGGGCGATCGAGGACCCCCCCCCGGGACTCCTGTGCATACGAAACGTGTGTCTCGGCCCCCGGTGATGCGGGGGCAGGCCACGCGAAAACGCGAAAACCGCGAAAACGCGAAAACGGCGAAAACGGGAAAACGGCGGAAACAAAGTGCTTGGATTTGACACAGCTCACGGTTTTCTAGAACACCGCATCGGCGCGAAAACGGCGAAAACGCGAAAACGGCGAAAACGGCGAAAACGCGAAAACGGCGAAAACGGCGAAAACGGGAAAACGGCGAGTAGTTGGGGAAGAGTGCCAAGTATTTGCAAAAGACCAGTTTCAGAAGAATGGAGAGTTGCAGAATAGGACTTTGTTCCTTTGATAATAAGCCTCAGTAGCACGCAAAAAAGGAGAGTGTTGAAAACGTTAAACTGAGAACTAGACGACGGTTGGCCCGAGAGCGAGACATGTAATTGTCCAGCACTGTCGAAAAGATGTATAGAAAGAGAGAAAGAGAGGGTGGATGTGAAGGAGTGATAGTGTGGATGCGCAGGTGCAATATAGATTCTGTAGATGTATGGAGGTGGAGGTAGATCTGTGGATGTGAGCGTGCAAAGATGTAAATGCACAGAGACGAGAGAAAAGATATGTAGAAAGAAAGAAAGACAGGACAGATGTGAAGGAGCGACAGTGTGGATGTACAGATGTGATATAGATGTGCAGATGTGTGGGTGTGGTGCGGTGGAGAGGTAGATCTGCGGATGTGAGCGTGTGACGGTGTATATGTAGAGAGGTGAGGGGGTGTATGACGTAGATGCGTCGATGCAACGGCTGCGCAACGTCAACCTTAGCTGTGCAAGTACAATGCTGAAGAGGTTCAAATAGAACTGAAGAACGTACATTTCACACTGAAGTTTCCACGAGCAGGGCGACCTGAGAGTAAACGACGTGACGATCATGACAAGCGACTCGTGTATTCCAAGCGAACATCGTTTGTCATGAAGGTGTGAAGTACACACATACTAACGTCACGATGACTACTCTTTTGTGGCAGCCACTTATGAGTAAGCAAAGTAGCTAAAATTTGTCAACCTCTCAAGAGAGCCGGGTGGCGCCAGAGATGACTCAGCCGCGAGAGATGACTCATCCGCGTACTAAAGTTGTACTACAAAGTCGCCAGTTCTCAGCTTCCAGCTCCCCAGATACTCCGCGTCACAGCTTGCTCCGCGTACTAAAGTTGTACTACCAAGTCGCCAGTTCTCATCTTCTAGCTCCCCAGATGCTCCGCGTACTAAAGTTGCACTACAAAGTCGCCAGTTCTCATTTTCCAGCTCCCCAGATACTCCGCGTACTAAAGTTGTACTACAATGTCGTGCTTAAGACTCCACAGATTGCTCCGCGTACTAAAAAGTTGTACTACAAAGTCGCCAGTTCGCATCTTCCAGCTCTCAGCTTCCAGCTCCTGCGATACTCCGCGTACTGAAGTTCTACTCGAAAGTCGCCAGTTCTCAGCTCCACAGATTGCTCCGCGCACTGAAGTTGTACTACAAAGTCCACAGTCCTGCAGAGGGTTGCGCCGGACAAACACAAATCGCACTCTCACCTGCATTTCGCGCACTCGACACGCACGATCTCCGCAGAGGGTTGTCCCGGACTGGGACAAATCGCACTCTCGCCTGCATTTCGCGCATTCGACACGCACGATCTCCGCAGAGGGTTGTCCCGGACCAGGTCAAATCGCACTCGCGCCTGCATTTCGCGCACGAACTAACTTAGAGTCCATCGCAAGCCCTTGGTTTCCAATCTGTCCTTGCGTCGCAAGAGCTCGTCGATTCCGCGCAAGGAGAGCCATGAGGCATGCCACGGCTCTTCAGTTTGATGGAGAGGAATGGACGTCGTCTGATTCTTGTTTTTCTTTCATCCCTGGGTACCCTCTGGATAGACTTGGTCACGTTATCTGGTCGTTCATGCGTAGTGCCTGTGATGAGGTGATATTCCTTTTGGATTGGAGATTAAGATCATTCTGATTCACTGACCTATTCACTAAGATTCGTGAATTGAACTTAAACTTCAACCGTTGAGATTTAGTGCACAACTAAGGAGCATAATTGAAAACCCTCGAAAGTGGCGAAGACCAAGAAAACAACGACTGCGCGAAGCCGACACAAACGGCGAAAACTACGAAAATGGCGAAGACGACAAAAATGCGCAAACGGGCGAAAACGGCGAAAGCGACGAAAGCGGCGAAAACGGCGAAAACGGCGAAAACGCGAAAACGGCGAAAACGCGAAAACGGCGAAAACGCGAAAACGGCGAAAACGGCTAAAACGGGAAAACGGCGAGAACGACGAAAACCGTTTTCTTGGTTTTCTCGTTTTGCCGGTTTTCTTGGTTGTGGTTTTCACGCTCAAAGGCAAGACAAGCAAGAAGACGTAAGCAAACTGGAAAAAGCTTCCACACGGGAAAACGCGAAAACGGTTTTCTCGGTTTTCTCGGTTTTCTCGGTTTTCTGGTTTTCTCAGTTTTCTCGGTTTTCTCGGTTTTGTCGTCGCATCGCGCGGGCCACGACGCAGGTTTTGTGTTCTTAGCGGGACTCCCCCCCTTATTAAAACATAACTCAGAAAATCCAGTTACCACGCTAGGTGGTAACCAGGTGTTCCAAAGACTAAAACCATAGACCGAACGAATCCCTGGTTCCTTATAGTATGTGGTTTGCCTGGGATCCACTGGGTAATCCACGCCCCCCCATCCCATCCATACCCAGACACGACCCGTCTGGGACTGTCATAGGACTGCCGCCCCATGCATTGACCCCGAAATGGCACCACACCAACTGATCGGTAAATATGCCAGTCCCATGGAGCGTCTGGGATACATATCCATGTGAGGATTGGACCAAATCTATTCCTACAGGTCAGTTGGACCTCATGAAGTATTGGCATTGGTCATACAAAAACACCATTTAATAGGAAGCAAGTTTGACCAGTATTTTTCTGGGTCAGACTGGTAGGGTATGGGTTTCAGTCGCATAGTTGATGCATGGAAAATCCGATCACCCGCAGCCGCAAAAGAATTCTGCCCTCCCCTGACCCCTTTTTTTTTCGGTCCTCGGGTCGCCACAAACTTTGGTCCGGTGTCCGCCTCCTCATCTCCTCCATCCATGTCCTTCACTCCATGTCCTACAGGAAAACAGCCGAAGGAGGCATGCCTCATACCCCACCATCCAGCGGACCCCTTATCCCGATGGAACACCGCCTCGCACACCGAGCTCCGCCTTTCGCTCGCGTCGCGCACCGAGCTCTCCGCGGAGGCGGTTTGGGAGGCGGTCCTGGCGGTGGAACGGCGCTTGCGGCCCGGGGTCTCCTACAAGGACCGACCGAAAAGCCGTGTGCCGCGGCGTTGAAGAGATGGATCGACGTGGGGATCCGTATTCCTATAGAGATCCATGTGTGATTCATTTCAGCAAGCCTGCTAGAAGAACCATCTTCCCGAGCTTGGCTGCTTCTTTCTCTTTTGACGGCCTTCGTTTTGGAATCCTTTTCGGACCCCTCAAGCTGTTGGCTCAAGCTGACTCCTCTTGCTTCTGACATCTGAAGGATGCAGGTTACGGCTTTGTCCGGCGCCACCGTTGCGCAGCTGGATGAGGATGAGTTGCGTGGCATGGAGGAAAGTGGGAAATCCATTCGGGATCTAAAGAAGCTCCTTTCAGCTCAGCTTGGGTGCTCCAGGTTTCAGCAAAGACTCTTGAGTGACGAACTCGGAGAACTGCAGGACGACATGCCCTTAAGACCACTGCCTAGTGTGCGGCTGGCCATCCTGCCCCTATGCGCCTATGATGAGATCATGGAGGAAGAACTGCTTCGCCGCTGTGAGGGCAATGAGGTGGGTGAGGTTGAACGACTGCTTCAAAGACCTCAAGATCCAAACCGGGGAGGATTGTTCCTTGCAGCCGCGAATGGCCACTTGGACGTCGTGCGCTTGCTGCTGGAGGCTGGAGCTGACAAGGATGTAGCAAATGCAAATGGGGCAACGGCTTTGATCATTGCAGCTGAGAGCGGCCACTTGGAACTTGTGCGATTTCTCCTTGAGGCTGGAGCCAGCAAAGATGTAACAAACATGAATGTGGCAACAGCATTGATCATTGCAGCTGAGCGCAGCCACTTTGAAGTTGTACAGTTGTTGCTCGACGCTGGAGCTGACAAAGAGGTAGCAAACACAAATGGGGCTACGGCTTTGATGATTGGAGCTGAGAGCGGCCACTTGGAAGTTGTGCGATCGTTGCTCGAAGCTGGAGCTAACAAAGATACAACAAATACTGTAGGGGCAACTGCTTTGATAATGGCAGCTGAGAGTGGCCACTTGGAAGTTGTGCGACTGTTGCTGGGGGCAGGAGCTGACAAAGATGTAGCAAACACATATGGCGCAACGGCTTTGATGATTGCATCTGAGAGCGGCCACTTGGAAGTTGTGCGCTTGTTGCTGAATGCTGGA
>CAXAMN010028472.1:1361600-1436655 GCA_963970005.1 Durusdinium trenchii | reverse complement strand
GTGATTGCAGCTGAGAGCGGCCACTTGGAAGTTGTGCGCTTGTTGCTAGAGGCTGGAGCTGACAAGGATGTACCAAATGCAAATGGTGCAACGGCTTTGTTGCTTGGAGCTGAAAGTGGCCACATGGAAGTTGTGCGCGTGTTGCTAGAGGCTGGAGCTGACAAGGATGTAGCAAATGCAAATGGTGCAACGGCTTTGTTGCTTGCAGCCGAAAGTGGCCACATGGAAGTTGTGCGCCTGTTGCTTGAGACTGGAGCTGACAAAGATGCAGCAAAAAGAAGTAGGGCAACACCATTGCTTGTTGCAGCTGAGAAGGGCCACTTTGGAGTTGTGCGATTGTTGCTTGACGCCAGAGCTTCCAAAGATGTTAGCAACACATATGGTGCAACGGCTTTGATAATGGCAGCCGAAAGCGGCCACTTGGAAGTAGTGCGATTGTTGATTCAGGCTGGAGCTGACAAAGATGTAGCAAACAGACTTGGCGCAACGGCTTTGATGATCGCAGCTGAGAGTGGTCACTTGGAAGTTGTGCGCTTGTTGCTTGAGGCTGGAGCTGACAAAGATGCAGCAAATAGAAGTAGGGCAACAGCTTTGCTTGTGGCAGCCGAGAGTGGCCACTTTGAAGTTGTGCAATTATTGCTGGAGGCAGGAGCTGACAAACATGCAGCAAACACAAATGGGGCAACGGCTTTGATGGTTGCCTCTGAGAGCGGCCACTTGGAAGTTGTGCGCTTGTTGCTGGAGGCCGGAGCTGACAAAGATGCAGCAAACACCAGCAGGGCAACCCCTTTGTTTGCTGCAGCCGAGAGTGGCCACTTGGAAGTTGTGCGATTGTTGCTGCAGGCTGGAGCTGACAAAGATGCAGCAAACACGGGCAGGGCAACCCCTTTGCTTGCTGCAGCCGAGAGTGGCCACTTGGAAGTTGTGCGCTTGTTGCTTCAGGCTGGAGCTGACAAAGATGCAACAACGGCGGATGGGTCAAATGCTTTGCTTTTTGCAACCCAGAACGGCCACTTGGAAGCTGTACAATTGTTGCTCAATGCTGAAGTTGACACCAGCAACACCAAATTGGTCAACTCCGACAGCTCCTTTCATTGATGCAGCCCTACGCAACCACTTGAAAGTTGTGCGATGGTTGCTTCAGGCTGGAGCTGACAAAGATTCATCCTTCTCGTCATATCGAACAACATGTGAATTTGTTCACAAGCACCTGGGAGACCACCCAGTGACCTTTGGATCCCCTGGTTTGAGGTCACAAAACAGGCCTGTAAAATCCTGTAAAAGGTTACTTTTCGACTCCAGAGGTTCTGGTATATGTTCAGGATTTGTTACTTGGGGGGTTGTTTCTAAGCCAGGGCCAGAACTATATAGTTGTTTCTGGTTGACTCGCGACTGTGGCCAACCCAAGTTCTCGCATCAAGCTTTGTTGGGTTACCACAGGCAGAAGACACATGAAGACACCGAAACGCCAATAGAGACTGCACACCAAGTCATGAGCCTTAGGACTCCAAGTACGTTCCTAGAAGGTGTTTGGGGAGGGTTTGGAGGATCCAAATACTTTCTGAGGAGATACTTGGAGCCTTAGGGGAGGTGTTTGAGAATCTGTATACCATCCTAACCTGTCCTACGTGATCAAGATCTGTAGCTGGTGGTGAATGTCATACACCGTGGATTCCATTCAATCAGTTTCAATACCTCGGACATGGACATGGCAATTTGGACCTCTTTTCACCCACACCGTACCTCACCACGCCTCTCTTCCGCCTCCTTGCCACGTTCCACCGCGCGGCCTCCACTGCCTCCAGGAGATGCACCGCTTGTCGCAGCGCGTCCTCCTGGAGCGCATGACCGCCGCGTCGCTCTTCGCCCCGCTACTGCACAAGATTCTAAGATGGACACTACATGACAGTACCCAGACGCTCCATGTATGCCCCCCCAAACCACCCCAATGTAGGCAAATATGGCATACATGGAGCGTCTGGGGTACAGTATCAGGTACACAAGAGATTCCTGCAATGAAGGGTTTGCAAAGGATGATCGTTCTTTGTTTGCGGATGTGCCTGGAAACCCAGTCCCAATCAGAAACAAAGGCTTGTTCCAGAATGGTGCCAGCTTGAGAGCCGACTTTTTTGTCATAGCAGGTATTAACAAGTGAGGGGCTTTTCAGATTCTGGGGAAGCGTCCAGAAGTGTTGCTGTTCGGAACCGGGTTTCCCTTCACAGGTCCTTCTTGTTTTGCTGAGGTTGGCAGTGTGGATGACATGATGGCAGCAGGCGAAGTCGAGCGCCCCCCGTGGCCCGCGCGGCCCGCGCTTTCGCGCACGGCGATAGGACGCGGCGACAGTAGACATGTCGGGCCATGTGCCCAGTTACGGGCTGCAGATCAAAGCTTCGCTGGCGCGCAAACGGATAAAACTGGAGCACTTTTGAAGTTATATAATTTCATGGTGACCAGCTGTCAAATTAGATCCAATTAGATCGAATGATTAGCTGTCAATGAACTGGACCAAAGCAGCTAAGCCCTTCGTTTTCCTTCATTCGTTCGGTGCTGAGTCTAAACCTCCACGTAGATCCGACGTTTTAGACAACGAAACAGACAGCACACTTTCTAAGTCCTTTGCCCACCAACAAAGGACCTCCCAACCCAAAACCGCACCAACAACCGCCAGAACCAAGACCAAACCGCGTCCACCGGCTCAAGGGCTCCCTGCCACTGAGCCGCCGCCGACGTGGCCGGCGTGCCCCAATGGCCGGCTCCGAGTCCAAGCAACGAACGGCTCATCAACCAGACACGACCTGGGACTGGAATAGGTGCTTCATGTCCAGTTCACGCTTCTTGCGACGCTGAGATTCAGACTCACTGTTGAGCCATCGTGCCACTTCGAGCCAGTACAGTCCGCCGTCTTAGACTTCGCGCAACTGTCGTGGGCAACGGGGCAGAGCACGAGGCTCGGCACGACTCGATCGGCAGGCTTGATGTTCCACTTCATGCCGCACGGCTTGGGTCACCAGCTGGGCCTCGACGCGCACGACGTGGGTGGCTATGGTCCTGGAGAACGGCGCCAGGCGACGCCTGGGTTTTTTGTGCGAGACCTTTTTGGAGGGTGAAAGGAGGGATCACAAAATTGGACAAACTTCTGGAGAAACCTTGCTGCTTCCGTGGTGTGACTTTGAACATATTATATATAACCTCCATATGCCAGATCAGAAATCCACCACGCTCAAACATCCATAGAACCCCCTTTCTTTCGATCACAACACCACCCACCCTGCAAACCTGCGCAAGAGCGCAAGCCGCTGCGAAAGTGCAGGATGATCCCAGCATCAAGGAGAATCTCCGGTGTGGGCGAGTGCTGAAGGAGAACATGGCACGGGTGCTCAGGGGATTTCCAGCCGATCTGAGGCGGGTGGCACACGGGCGTGCGTGGCGCAGCTGGAGCTGGTGGATGTTGGTGCCGACTATAGCCATGCGGTTGGTTGACATAGATGTACTCGTAGCCCGTAGTCCAATATAGCCATACGGTTGGTTGACCTACTGCAGATGTACTCGTAGCCTGTAGTCCAAATCACACATCACTTTACCTGATCTCGCACTCCTCTTGATCTTCAATGATTCTGATGAAAAAGATCATCGCGCAGCGCGGCGCAGCACATGTATTCCTCCCACTTCGGCCGATCCAATCACATGGCTTGAATTGGTATTTCTATGTATTTCTGTCCCAGCATGGCCAGTATATCCGTCGGTCAGAAAGGTCTTAGTATACCTGATGTTTGAATTAAGGCTTGCAACCTAACTCTCATCATCCACTATCACCATTATTACCACGGAATAGGATATCGGATAGACCCCAACACATGGGTTTCATGGGCTTTCTGTTTGCTTCTGGAGTCGGTCCTGTCCGAGGTCATCACCGTTGAGCCGGGCTTCTACTTCATCGACTACCTGATTGAGGACGAGCCAAACCGTCCGTGACCGGTCACGGCCGAAGCAACGCGTTGCGATGAGATACAGAGAGACACCCCGAGTTGTAACATGTGATTCTGGAAGACGATCCCATGGACCCTGAAAACCACTGGTTGGTAGAGGAAAACAATCTTGCGGGCCGGGGCCAGGACGTCAGGGTCTATCGGTCTATGTATGTCTATGTTAGTTTTCGGGAGTGTAGATTCTGGAGACCCACAATGTATCGTGCAAGAGACGTCAAGGAGTCCAGTTAAAATGCCATCGATCGCCATAATATCAGAACGCACACACACACACAACCTGCTTGGAATTCCATGGAATCCTGTGGACGACGGGTACTTGCACCCTTGTCCCACAAACATTGGTTGGAACCCCCAAATGACCTTCAAGACGTTCTCCAGGTGAAGTAAGCACAGTTTGTTAATTGGATTTCAATTTAGCAAGTCCTTTTGGTAAAAGTCACCGGCGCACAGTGCCATAATTTTCCATGTCTGAGATCCTCCGGATGTTCTCCAGGAAGCCTTAGCTGATGCCAACAAGGCAAAGTTCATCAACCAGGACGAGAAGACACACGAGTCCCACGAACTGCGCCGACCAATAGAGGAGGTTACCTCCTCGGGTTCGGTATGACTGGCTGGACCTTCCAAACACTTGGGGCCCCAGTGCCACCGAAACGAAGGTACTTCAGGCCACTCTGTTGGGCTCTTGGAGCTGACTCTGTTTGCCACCCTAATAGCGTCCTTGCTACTTACTAGATCTTGCTATAGTAGTAATGCCAGGAGCTACATGCAGCCGTAGCTTCTTGTGACGGTCGTCGCGATGGCCTCCTTCACCTCGCGTTGGCCTCGCGTCGTGTCTGGAGGATCGGCTCCATGACTTTTGGTCCTCGGTGGGCGGCGTGCGCATCGAGGACGACGTGGGGGCGGCCCAGGACTCCGCCCTTCGCATCGGTGCGGAGGCGCCCAAGACCGGACTCCTTGGGCCGTTGGCGAGCCACGGCACCAGTAGGCTGCTGGAGTGTTCGCAAGCCACATCAAGCCACGCACGCCCACCCAAAAGGACCGAAGGGCAGGGCAGGGAGTCGGTCACGGAGCCCAAAAAAGGCCTTGACGAGCAAAGGGACTTCAGGTCGTTTAGGGCACGAGTCACGACCAAGCTGGAGCATGTTTTTTTGTTCGATGATGATTTGATTCGGGTCCTGAGATGGCCATAGCAAATAATCATCAAGGATCTAAGAACTTGTGATAGCTTCATATCTTCGGGTCCTTGGTGATCTTCAGGTCCTTGGCTCTGATCAAGAAGTTGGTTGGAGAGAGCACTTGGCTTTGCGCCCAGGTGGTGATCACAAAGGATGGCTGTCGGGTCTTGACCTGCGTCCCCCGCACCGTGGCGGAGATCGAAGCCACCATGGCGGGTGCCGAGTGGCAGGCGAGTGACGGCGAGTGGCGACCGGTGATGGCCTTGGGAGCGATGGTCTTGGCCTGGTAACCGGTAGTGGTGAGACTTCCAGGTGGGGTAGTTCATGAGTCATTGGAAGCTCTTTTAAATGATGTTCATGGTGGGAGACTTCTGGAATCTTCGCCTGTTGAAGAACATTGCTGGGAGAGGACAGAGGAGCTATGGACGAGAGCGTGCCCAGAACTTTCATTCAACTCTGGAATCTAGAAGAATCCTTTGTTTTTGGCCCAACAGGTGGGTGTTCCATTGGGTTTTGGCATTTGCGCTCAGGCGCCCTTCCCAACAATCCCACTTCCTAACTTTATTTGTTTGTGTCAGTCTTAGACAAGGGCAGCGAAATATTTGGTTGTTGGAAGTGCACCAAGAATGGTGTTACTTGGTTTTGTTTGGACATATATTTGGATCATGACCCTGACCGCTCACAGATGATGCGCGAGCTCCCAAGCTGAGTGCACCAAGAAGAAGAAGAAGAAGCACTTGCAGGGTTTGGTCTAATCTTCCTTTTACCAGCCGATAGAGGGACTTTAAATGACCCAAGGCACACTTCATCAAAGAAATATGCAAATGGTAGACCACCATCAGACACCGTTCGTAAGGGATGCATCCTACCTAGTGCTTCCTGTCTGGGTGTCCTGTCTGAGTAGTGCAGGGGTTGTCCATTGGTGGCCCTGACAGGAAGCAACCGGTAGATCTGCTCTTGTGCCCCTTTGTGTCCAGGTGAGTTCTTCCTGCTGTCGCAGCTACACTGCCGTGGAGTAGGCAGTGCAGTGGGTCTCCTGAAAAAGACTGGTCGTTGGTCGCTGGCTTTGGAGAGGTATGGATTAATAGATGGAGAACTGATGCTTTGTTTCGGGGTGGATGCTAAATGACACGAATGACAACGACTATATTGATGGCTTACGTGGACCATCAGGCTCATGATGAACGACCATGAGGCTCATGACTCATGAGGGTTTGAATTTGCAGCCTCATCTTGAGAACTGTTTGCTGCAATGCTCGGCTCTTCCTCCTCTTCTTCCTTTTCTTCGTAAGAGCTATCTCGGTGGGCGACGGTCAATTTGAATGCCTTTGGCACATGCTCCAACAGGAAGGCTTGCAATTGGACCTCCGGACTCACGTGTGGGCTCTTTCTTGAACAAAAGTGGATTCACCTAGTCGCCATGAGACAGGGGCCAGTAGACAGTGACGCAAGAAGACCCCGTAGGTGACGCATCTATAGCAGCTCACCGATGGTCGTGAGTCCAAACAAAGCCTCTATCCTGCTGCTGCATGTTGGAGTGTTCAGCGTTTTCAGCGTCACCACCTGTTTCTAGATGTATTTGGAGCATTCTCGAACCGTTTGACCCGTGCTTTCAATGGGAAACGGCATGAACAACACCATGTTGGGGCTCCCAAACAGGGTAACTCTGGGCAAGATGCAGTTCCGGTCGTTCGTCATGAACTTCTAGTGTCCAGAATCCATGTTGACACCTCAATGCAGGCTGTTGATGATCCTTCAACCCCTTATATTGGGCGGTTTTGTTCATGGAACCTTTTTGCGGCAGGCTTGATCTTACTGAAAATCCGATCTAGATGTATATAGCGGCAAAACTGCCACGCTGTCACCGGGGATTTGGACCTTGCTGAAGTCAGTGACAGACTTGCTTTGTTCCTTTTCTCATTCAAGCTTACCTATATAGATTGGGTTTTTCCTATTGCCTGCAACAGTCAGTACACAATTATCACGATTTTTTCAAAGAAGGTCTTCCCTAAGCATCATCATCCACTGTTGCTGGTAGGATAGACCCCAAATAGGATAGACCCAAACGATATCTACAGAGCATCCAATACCCTAGGGCTCCAAGTGCCTCCTCAGAAGGTATTTGGACTCTCCAAACCCACCCCAAACACCTTCTCAGAAGGTACTTGGAGCCCTACGGATACAAACCTCCTCCGGTTCGGATTAGCGGACTTGGCAGGCCATTTGAAGATGCCACACCAGATCACCTGGGAGAGGATCCGAGGTCAGTTCGCAGGTGATCCGGCCACCTCGCTGTTTCATTTTCTGCCATGACCGTCGCTAGATCCACGTGCAGCTCCAGAGACCTGACCAGCTGTAGAAGCTATCTCTAAGAGGTCCAAGAACCTTGTTCCAGGGGGTCAGTCGAAAGCAGCACGAGAAGGTTGGAGACTGGTTTTGGGTGTCGTCGTGAGTTCGGGTGTGTAGACATCCAGGACCACGGGTGAGGTTTCACAATTGAAAGTGATGATTCAGCAGGAATCACGTCGAATAAAGGTCGGACAAACCTTTCATCAGATGGAGCCAAGTCCTAAAGATGTGCGCCATGGTCTAAACATGTCTAAACTCCTGGTTGTAGTGGGATAATTACTCCATGTTCAACATCCACGTTTATACATCATGTTGTTCTTTTTGTGGATCGTAGGATGAGCATCGGTACCTGGTACCTCTGACAGCATGCGCAGCACATGCAGCTGGAGAGACTGAGTCCTGGAGCTGCGCTCGTCGAAGCTCCACCGGCCCATGCTCGTCCAAGCTTTGTCGGAGAGAGACGACTGGGCCAAAGCGGCGAAGAAAACGAAGAACGTGGCGGCCACGGCCGTTGGGGAAGTGGCTGAGAACCCCGAAGCGGCTGCAGCAAATGTGAGGAATGTGAGGATCATTAGGTGTGTGCAACTTGCGGAGGTTCCAAGTGACCTTGCTTGGATGGTTTGGGTAAGTTCTTTGAGTTCAAAGAAGAAAGAAGACATCTTGTTTGATTTTGCGGCGTTGTTGGAGCATGTGTATAGAAAGCATTCCAAAGCTGTATGCAGGCTCATCGATCATGACATGCGATGCCAAGTGATTGTCCCTCACACAAGAAACTAGCTTTGGACTCTGGACGAATTCTGTTTGTTGGTGTTCCTTTCACAAACCACTACGTCCTTGTTCATCTAAAATCCTCGAGTGGAGCAACAAAACTCGTACTCGTTTCAGTAACCCAAACCCTTGCGTTGGACGAACAAGTTTGCTTTGAGAGCTAGCAGCTATAGATACCTATACTTCTGTTTCATGGAATCCAGGGCCGCCACTGCAGCCACTTCTGCACCAAAACGCGCCCTCCTCCCACCCCACCTGCACCAGGTACGACGTCTATTGCCATGCGCGTGACCGCGGGACGGAGGTGGATTCAGGCGTTCCAGCCGCAGGAGCGCCGCAGACGCCGCAGGGAGGGATCCGCAGGGCAGGGCAGGGCTGGCAGAGGTTGTGGCTAGTGGCCAGACCAGGTGGGGAGAGTGGCTATAGTATGCTATAGTTTTTGTGTGGTTTCAATCCAATCTGTTTTCATACCTGTGTAAGGTTCTGGACTTGGCCTGGTATATCCTCATCATTCCTCATCAAAGGTGCTTGTCTTTTGACATGTTTGAGGCGAGGGTTCAGGGAGGGTGAGAGGTTCTTTGGGCAGCAATCGCGTCTCCAACGGGTACATCGGCCCGAACATTGAAGAGACTGGCCTTCGCAAAAGAACACCGGGCCTTGCATGAACACAATTGTTGGAAGAACACATTCCACATGTCATTACTTTTAGGATCGTTTAAGTATTCATGTTTTAAAGACATGACGCTACTTACTTTTGTGATCTGTTGTGTATTCATGTGTTTTTTTCTTTTTCAACAACCCCATTTTTACTCTCGCGACCGTCCTGGAACAAGTCGAAGGAGGACCCACACAGACGTAGACGCGTCCGTGCCGACGCCAGGCAATCCCGGCAACGATGTCGACCACACACACGCTGGGCACCAAGGGTTGGAGCAGCTGAAGAACCTCAAGTCATGCAATGGTTCTGCGAGAATCATGCAGGAAAGTAGCTATGTTCAGCGTTTAAGCAAGCAGTTGAGAGAAGAACATGGGGAGATCAACCAACTGGTTTCTGGTTCAAAGCAAACTCCAACTGGCAATATTCTTCCTTGTGTACCGTTTCTGGTTCAACCCGCCATCGCTTGAAGATGTAGGTGACACAGAAGCAATTTGTACCCTCCGACTCACTGACATGGAAGTGGAAAATGGTCCTTTGGAAGACCAATCCCAGACACTCCAGGTATGCCATATATGACTCCATTGACCCCCAAAACCACCCCAATGTAGGCATATATGATATATCATATATGGCAGTCCCATGGAGTGTCTGGGAATGGTTCTGGCCGCCCCCTCCATGGACTGGGGTGGGTGTGGTTTTGGGGGTCGAAGACCACCGAACCTGAGGATATAGGCAGGCCTAGGGTATGAAACAGGATGAAACAGGCATGTGATATTATGGTATCTATATGGGTAAATATTCTAATCCCTATATAGGGCTCCTATATAGAGGAGACCCCCATGATACCGTGTGACTTTGAAACAGGAGCCGGGTATTTGTCCACTTCCGATGTTTTCGTCGATGAGTGAGTCGGATCTTGTTCTCTGGAGAGGTTCGAACGCGAGCTTTGCTATTCTGATTCTTTTGGCCACACGAAGACCTCTAGAGTGAGTGAGTCCCAAGCGCCTGAACCTGAAGTTTTATGCGTTGGGGCAATTTTCTGTGGCACAGTTGTTCAATGACGAGTTGTGTTCTTTCTTTATATTTAGCCTAAGCCTAAACACATGTCAGATTCTTTGTTTGCATCTCGGCCTCTCCTTCGTGGTTGGTTTCATGTGTCCCGTTTCCCGGCCAACGAATGGGTCAACTGGCAGCGGGTGGGTCAACTCAGCGGAAAGCGTCAGTCAACTGCCTCGTGGAGCCATGTGGCCGTGGGCGGCTTGCGAATTCGGAATACACAAGGCTTAGTGTGCCGAGCCTGTGTGTATTCTATTGTTCTCAGGCTTTCGCGTCAAGCCAGCTAAAGAAGACCATTTTATCGTAGATCGTCTATGAGAGCTGATGTGCCACATGTGATTGTTTGAATGGATGATGTTCGAATTGCAATGTGTTCAGACGATGGGAGAAGTTTAAGCTACTTCACAACATGGATGTGAAGGCTGTGGGCTGCAAGAGTACTGAACCTGTAGAGCCTCGGACCTACATGGCACCTTCATATGTGGTATTGGGTTCTAGACTTCTTTAGGTCTATGATGGTATATGTACTATAGGTATCTATAGGTATATATAATCATTGACCAGAACCCCCAAAGCCACCAGCTTCCACCGATCGAACCGCCCATGGCGTTCTCGTGCCGGTTCTCGCGCCGAATTCCAGGCGGGGCCGGGAGGTCACCGTGCCCTAGACTGGAGTGGATCCCAAGTCTACCTTTAGGCAGAAATACTATGGCTTGTATGAAAGACACATATGCCAGGACCTTCAAAGTGACCTTTTGATATCCTAGAATGAGGTCACTTAGTCCCTAAAGAGGTCACTTAGAGACTCCAAAGAGGTCACGTACTGAAGGTCCTGGTGTATATATACACTGTATATGAACATCAACATGTTTGATCGAAGACCTCGGGAGTTTCGATGGCGGCATTAAACCCAAGAGCATCTAAATGCAACATAACATAACGCAAGTCATAACTCATCATTTATCTGACAGCAATGCTCTTTGTTTGGAGATGTACTCTTCCAACCAACTGCACGGCTATCCAGTCACACTCCCCATGGATAAATTAAGACCACGCTCACCCAGACTGTCGCACTCCAGTTTCTCAGTGAGAAAGCCGCTCTGTAACAGCGGTTTTGTTTCAGGCCTTGACACAAAAGGTAGTCAAAACTGAACAGGTGAGAATTAAGGGGAAGAGTATAATTACGCCAGTAGCAGTTGTTTCTCCCACACTAAGCTGCTAATGTAAGCAATCACCAGGAGCATGTGCTTTGCTTTTTATAGCGATCCATTACCAGCAGCTGCCACCATGTTGCCCCCCCCTTTCAGGCAGCGTGCAGCCTGCGCCTTGCGCTGCAACAGGCCTGGAGTTCACATGCGGACGTGCAATTTGACCAGGCGGTTGTTCCTTTGGTTTGCGTGGTGCTTGTGTTTCCAGAACATTCCACAACTGTTTGGACTTAGCTAGCCGGTTAGCCGGCCCATCAAATCCACGATCACCCGCTGGGATCCGCCATGGAGGGCCCAGTTCGATGACCTGCTTTGCCAGACTTCAACCATATCCTTGTACAATGGTTTCAGAGTAGATGGCACAATTCCCAAAAGGTGGTTTATATGGACCCCCATCTAAAAGACATATAGGGGTTTGTGCCATCTACTCTGAAACCACTGTAAAAGAGTGGAAACCTTGTCACTTGTTTCTAAGCACTTTTAGGGCATTGGTTTCTTTAGTCTTCAACAATAAAATCTGAGCGGACAGTGGACAATGGTTCACAAAGAACACTGCCCGTTCACATGATCACACAATATTGTGGTGTTGTGTTGCAGGTGTCAGCGAGTGGAAGCTGAGCACCGATATAGTCTGTCTGCACAGTTGGATGGAAACGACAAAATTTGTCCCCCACCCGAATCCAATGAACTTCCAAGTGGATTCACCTATTACATCCTATACTGTACTATGCAATGATCATCCCCAAAGGCCTTTGGAACTAAACTAATTAAAACTCACATTCCAACCATTTTGCAAACCATTAAGCACGTTGTATAATCTACATACCATATTAGATCTTATATGATACCATATATATATAATATATATAATCAACATAATATATGGATCATTCATTCTGATGTGGTCTTTCTTTGGTTGTTTTCCCTTGGTGGTGCCCGGTAGACAGCCGCTTGCTTTGCCGTCTCGGCTCCAGTCGAACCTCCGAAAAGCTCAGATCCGGGTCGGAGCCGATTGGTAGTCATGGTGAAGGATAGAACACAGCAGCTATGGGCAGAGTGGGTTTCTTGGGACTTGTTTCAAGTTGAACAGTTGTTTGCTTGTGTTTGTTGCAAGTCCACTGGCAGAAACATATGATACATATCATATATAGCTTCAATAGCTTCCCCTGATGTTCTTAAGATACCACCAGCAGTTGTTGATCCTACTCGATGTGTTCTCTCAACTTATCTCAGGTCGCTGAGAAGCTCTCCAGCTCCTTCAGAAAGACGGGCAGCTTTGCGGTGGTGGTGGAAGCTTCAGATGGGACGCGCACGGAGTTCAAGGTGAGAGACGCTTAATAGAAGAGCCAGTTTACAATCTGCTCTCTATTAAAGTCCGCGGAAACCCGTGGAGCGCTCGGACTTAGTGCCACACTCGGACTCGGACCAGCGAAATCGCACTTTCGATCTCGAAGCGCCTTTAGGGCCCTACTCTTTAAGATGTTCCTCAAGGTTTTCTCATGGACCCATATGCTACTGGTACAACCAGATCTCCTGAGCATTGAAATGCTTGTTGGCTCCTTTTAAAGACCTCCGTGGACCTTGCTGTGAACTTGTATTCAAGGGGAGAACTAGAGGAATTGGCATCCCAAACTTGGAGCTTGTGGTGGGGTGGTTCCGTGCAACCATTCTTCAGATCTCTATGCTACCTCCTGCCTTGCAAAGATAAATGTCTAAATATTCCGTGCAACGTTTCTCTTTGCATGCTCAGCTGCCATGTTTTGGAGGTCTCCTCGGTGATCTTGTCTTCTTGGTCTGAAGTCTTTGACAAGATGATGAACCACGACTTCAAGGAGCACACGCAAAAGGAAGTCGTCACTTGCATGGAGTTGGGCAGATGGCAAGCAGTGAAGGCTGCTGTCATGGACATGTGAGGCCCAGGAAAGTCATTCACTTCCACAGCATTGTTGGGCTTTGGTTTTGTCACCAAAGAAACAAAGGTCCAGGTGGAACCAAAGATTAAATTATGTTTTTTAGTGACGCCTAAAAAAGACTTAGGGATTTTGGGTTACTGCAGTTTGTGTCGCATCTTTGACAAGCAGCACTATTACTATGTTGCAATCATGTTGCACATGAGCCTTGCCCTTTTCCTTAAGATATATGTCATAGTATAACATCTCAGTGATTTGTGCAACTCTGAGGGCAACACCAGGTGGGTGAGTTGGGTTTGCTGATCTAAGGTCATTAAAGACTTCTCACCGCATGGCATGGAGACCTTCTTGCGTTTCCTCTACTCGGGCACCTTGGATGTGGATATTCAAACGATTGTGGAGGTCATGGCCATTGCTGACAAGTACCACGTGAAAGAGCTTTCAAAACATTGCCGCTTCGCTTGGTCCTTTGGTCCATTTTGTTTGTGGTTTTAGATTATGCCTGTGTGTGGGAATGACGTCGGATGAAGACCGCCATACAGAATAATTGTGTGAACGGCAGATCCCACGGTTTCTATACTTTTTTGCGCGTGGCCCTGATGACTTTCAGTGGTCCGAAAATGACTTTTGCAAAGCAAGGCCATGATCTCCTCCAACTTCAGCTCAGTGAAAGTGCAAAGACTGCTTGGGAAATCATCAAAGCTGCAGACCATTTCCGGCTTCAAGACCTCCGAGAAGTGGCAATGCGTGCCTTGCTGATGCAACCAAAGGTGGCTTTGGAAGAACGCCCGGCGGTGAGTGACGAGTTGTTGCACGAAGTGCTGGGTTGTGGCTTCTTGTGCATTTCCGATGAAGAGCTGCTGGATCTTCTCATGACCTGGAAGGAAGCTGATGAAGGTTGCGCAAGCAGAATGGACCTCGTTGGGAAGTACGTTTGCTTGAAGTGCATTCCGGCAGACAAGATCAAAGCCATGGTGTTGATGCCTGAGTTTGGATTCTTCAAGTCTGTCAAATCGAAGACCATTCGCAGTGAGCATACCGAGGATGTACTTTATAGTCTACAAGAGCACTGTGAGGGTCAGCATGGGGACAAATGGCACAATGTTTTCCGATCAGACTGGGTGAGTGTCGCCCACAGCGAGGGCGCCATTATCACTGGTGGTTTGAATGATCTGGCCTGTCAAAACACGACGGAGGAACTGGCCGCAGGAAATTGGGTGGAGTGGAGATTTCCTCACTTTGCAGTGAAGCTGGTGGCCATCCGTTTTATTGAAGATGTGGCAGAAGGTGCTCACTTCATCGTGTCGTGTGGCAACCAGGACAGCTCAGGCAGTATGCAACAAGTGTTCCGTTCTGAGGAACATGGTCAAATCTGTGAGGGCCAGGTGTTCCTGTGCAAATGCGACTTTGTTGCAACATGTTTCTTGGTGGAGGTGACGGCAGGAACTTTTGATGTGTGCAGTTTCACCTTTGACGGATTTCTTCGGCATGATTGCGATTTAATCAATGAGGCCCAGTGATGGATGTGTTCCTTCCGATATGCCCAGTGGGCACAGATCGATTAGTTTTGAAAGCAGGCTGTTTTCTATGCCAAAGCAGGCAAGTTGCTGTGCATGGAAAATAGGTTGACGGAATGCCTTTGGATTCTGGGTGGATGGTGTTTTCATCCAGTGAGCTGGTGAGCCTCTGGGGCTGGAGGGAAGAACAACAACAGAAACACTTTGTTGATCATTCTGGTGGTTTGTCGCTAAGCAAGTAATTGCTGAAACTCCACAAACTATATGTGTCTTTCAGCATCCGTGATTGACAACAAGGCTTTTGCTTAAAAAACGACCCTTGCAACCAAAAGCGTAGATGGCCTTTTACTACTGGTTGGTTATCCCCAAGTGTAGTTACAACCCTGGTTGGTTCGGTCACTTAGTAGGCTTGTAAGTTCGGTCACTGGATGGGACTCCAAAATGGTCACTGGGAAGGTCCTGGCTTAAGACTTAATTAGGTTGGTACCCAGAGTGGTAACCCGGCAACCCGGCGACTCAGACCGCAACCGATCCATCAAACCTTCGTCTGGTGGTCTCACGGATCGGTGTCTGGTGGTCGGGCGCCCGTGCTTCGTTTTGGGGGTTTGAGGCTTCTATGAAAAAAGGTCGTCAAGCCTCATGGTTTTCAAGTGAACAGGTGAAAATTGAAGAGAGTGCACTGAAAGAAAAGTTGCACCAGGAGCTTGTTTTGCTCTTTGTAGCGATCCATTACTAGCAGCTGCCACCATGTTGCCCCCTCCTTTCAGGCGGCGTTCAACCTGCGCCTTGCGCTGCAACAGGCCTGGAGTTCACACGCGGATGGGCAATTCGACCATTGGATTCCTACGGTTTGTGTGGTGCTGTTGTTTTCAGACTGCTTGGGCTTCCGTCACGTTCACCGCCACGTTCAGGGCCAGTCTGACTGAGTCAGAGCCAAAGTGGACAGGGGTGCCCCAAAGGTTCGAATTACCCGCTGAAAACGAACTATGGACCCTCAAAACCGCTTGTGCAACTTGAGGTAAGCAGTCTATATTGGGTGCCATTCCACCATAGGGTCCATAGGCCACCGGACCAAATCATTTTTCAGCGAGGTACCAGGGTGCTAGATCCGCTATAGGACCCCACGATGTCCATTCCTTGTTGGTGCTTGTTCGTCATTTTTTTTTGGTTTTAGCTGAGTTGAAAGATCCGCCACTCCTGCAGCTCTATCACAAAATCGGGACGCCCCAGCTCATTTTCTTGGGGGAGAGTATATTGGGTAGTAGACTTAGGGAATGAAGGATATGTGATCCATACAACCCGAGAACGGGAGCTGCTTAGCCACTCGGCCGAAGGGAACAGCTGGAGCCATAGATACTACTGATATCTACACCGATACTACCCTATTAAATGTTGCTTACATGGGCAGTTGCCAGGAATGTGTGTTTTTTGTTTTTTTGTAACGGAGGCTTCTTCCGTAAATGTGTGTAATGCATCGGTCATGATCGGTCCGAAGAGACACATGTTGCACGTCCGTACGTGGTGGAGGATCTTTGGGCCAATGAGGGGAGTCAAGATTTTTGTTTGTGTCTTCCAAGATGAACGCCGTTTATCGTTTATCTTTCCAAGAAAACACACATTGAGTTTGGATGATTGCTGTTGCTGCCACCGCAACCATTCATATCGCACGTTCGCATACTGTATCTACGTTCGCGAGACATGACTTCATGCTGGCATGGCCTGGAGATGTCATGCCAGTCATGCGCAAATGGATGGTCTTGAATGCGATTCCTTCTCGGATGAGCTTCCTGAGGTAGCAGCTGAGTTCGCAGAACTTTCCACATGAGTAAGATGAGTGACATGAGATCATCATCATCCTCTTCAAAATGTCTTGTTTGGAGACTCTTTTTTGAGCAAAGACACGTGTTTGATCTTTGATCTGGCCAGTTTTTGGCTTTACCGCCGTTCGGTGCAATGGCCATGGTGAAGGATAGCCATGGTGAAGGATAGCAGTCGGCCTTCCTCACTGCGAACGCACAAAGACGGTGTTGTCAAAGATAGCACAAAGAAGGATTGGGTTTCTTGGTTCTTCTTTTAATGGACGCAAGCAATTTCTTTGCTGTGCATAATCTATGACTTATAAAGGTTTGGTGGATAACTGAAGGGTGTATACCTGACATTACCTGGTTGGGTGACCTCTAGCTTGGACCAGCACGCGCCCCAAATAGGGCCAGCTGTCCTATCAAAACAGGGGTCGTGTTTGGGTTGTTTGTGTTTGTACAAATGTAAAACCACACTTGCCTGTTTGATACGGCCAGAAAGTCAGCGCGAAGCAAATGTGTTGCGTCTGCAGGCACTCTTCTAAAGTGTTTTCCAGAAATCATATTGAAGCGAGCAGGCAAGTAGCATCTGCTGTGAAACTCCATGCGACATCACTTTGAGCTGGGGGTGGGTCAACACCGGAGACCTTGTTTGACCAGAGACAAATGCACAGAATGGACTACTAACTAGGTCCACGGCGCATAGACGGCTGTGGGGTAATCAAGGATGGTCGTGGGGTAATCAAGTCCAAATATGCGTAATTCCATTTGGAATGATGTGAGCGACACTTCATCATTGGAATCATGGTGAATTCCATGCAGATTTGGATAAAATCAGAGTTTGGCTGAGGCGAAATGGTGATTTCGAAGCATGTTCGAAACTACGCAACTACTTTTGGCGTCGGACATGTGTGCGACTTTTTCACTCTTTACAGGAGCTCCTCCAAGCGGCGCAAGAACTGAGCCGGTGTGGCACAGGTCAAGCTTTGTCGCCAAGCCCACCCCACCCCACCCCAACCCATTCGCACACGTATAGTATCAACTTCACGTAGCAAGTGCAACCGAACGTTGACATGCCCCAGCCCACCCCACCCCACCCCACCCCATTCCCACACGTAGCACTGTAGAAAACGAAAAATCACCAACAATGCAAGAAAAGCCCACGGCCGTCTATGTGCCGTGGGCCAACCACTAAGGAGGTCAACCTACCCTGAGGTGGTTTGGGGATCCGGGTGCGTTTTGACCCATTGCCAACTAGCATCTGCGAAGCTTGGAGCACAAGACCACCTGACCTATCAAGCGTTGCAACCGCTTCGTCTCATGCGCCAGTGTCATGGAACGGTGGCGCGAAGGGTGCCCGACCGGGCACTTGTGTTGATGCCATCAAAGCGAGAATTCCCTAGAACCTGAATGACCTCTAGTTTGGACCACCAACCACTCAAAATCATGTGTTTTCCTATCAAAACAGAGGTCAAATGAGTTCTAGGTCCCTATAGTTTGAACTTTTAACACACAACCAGGACACCGTGGATAACAACGGACACTGGGGGTGATCTTGGTCGTTTTCCTCAGCCAAGGTCACGGACAAGCTGGCCAGCTCCTTCGGAAAGACCGGCAGCTTTAGCGTGCTGGTGGAAGCGGCAGACCAGACGCGGACGGAGTTCAAGGTGGGGCTCTAGCTGGAAGAACAACGAGGTTGAACTCTCCCTATAGGAGCTCCAGGCCCATATCCTCAGAAGGTGGCTCGACCCCCCCAACCCCCGCCCAACCATTTTCGAAACGGAGGTCGTTGGAGCCCGAACGGTTTTTTCCGGTCTCAGCGGGTGGCGCTCGGTCAGGGTTTTGGTCGGACGCGAGCGGCGGCTGAGCCGAAAGGACGAGCCGAAAGGACTGGCCGAACGGGTTTAAGGGGACATTTGTTTGATGCCATTTGCTATGCCCAGACACTCCATGTTTGTCATATATGCCGCCCCATTGACCCCTCAAACCACCCCAGTGTAGGCATATATGGCATACATGGAGTGTTTGGGATGGTTCTTAAAAACAGACCTATAGCACTTCCAATGGGCGCACCGTGGAGACCTATAAGTAGGGTAGGGTAGTCTATTGGGCACCCAGACAGGATGATCCTGGGAGGTATTGTACGTTCTAGAGGGCGTTTCCCGGAGGGACATGTTCGGTTCATCTCAGCCGGCCGTGTTTTCTGGAGGTCTCCTCGGTGATCTTGTCGTCTTGGTCTGAAGTCTTTGACAAGATGATGAACCACGACTTCAAGGAGCACACGCAAAGGCAAGTCGTCACCTGCATGCAGCTGGCCCGATGAGATGCAGTGGCCCCCCTTTTTGTCGGGAGCCGGCAAACACCTGCAGAACTGTGTCGGTGAATTATAATCGATTTTCTCGCTTGCAACAAAAACCTTTGCAAAGGGTTGACCATATTTGACAATGATGCTCATCGGAGGATCATTCAAGGGCGGAGCCGGATCAAGTAGGACCTCCTTGCAGGAAGTTTAAGATTCTACTGTGGTGTGTATGTGAGGGTTGGATGGGCCGTATATAGCCAAACCGCAAACTCGATGTCGGGCCCTTGAGGTCCGTGTTTCCGGATGCGTAGGGCGTAGGGCGGAAGCCATATCCTCTGAAAGCAGATCCGTTTCACCAGTTCATTTGGGAACTCTCCAACCTCAGATTCAAACTGTTTCTTTGTGTTGCAGGCTCGTTAGTTTGGCGAGTTTGAGATTTGCGCTTTGCCAAGGTCATCAAGGACTTCTTGGCATGGAGGCATTCTTGCACTTCCTGTACTCTGGCACTTTGGAAGTCGACCTGCAAACACTTGTGGAGGTCATGGTGATAGCTGATAAGTACCAGGTGAAAGAGCTCTCAAGCCATTGTTTCTGCCGTTTTGGACCCTGAACCCGGATGTGCACGTTGCTTCTTTGTTTGGCAGTATGTATTGCCATTTGGATTTGTGGGAGGGAGTCGGAGCCTTTTTCGAGCCCCAACTAGTTTTATTCTGTTGAAATTCATCCACTTTCACCAGATAAAACAACGGAACATGTTGTCGGGAGATGAGGCACAATCGGAAAGAACAGAGCAGTGGATCCGGAAGATTCTCAAGTCTCAAAGCACCCCAGAAAATGGGTACAAATTATATACACATTACAAGTACCTGCCATTGGTTGTTAGATGATGTTTTGGTGGTCGAGTCATGTCCCATTTTCAAATTACTTTCGAGTGTCCAGGTAGGTAGTACACTCCAACCGCCCTTGAAACATGTGGTGTGAGCTTCTATTTGCGGCAGGTATGTGTCCAAGCAAACCATCACAGAACGCTCCAATCTTCTATCCACAAAACTGCCAAGGCAGTCATGTTTTGAAGCTGCAACTCAGTGCAAAGACCGCTTGGGAAGTTCTCATGGCTGCAGACAGCTTTCAGCTGTCAGCTCTCCGGGAATCAGCCACGCATGCCATCCTCGTCGAAGCGAATACGGCATTGGAGGAACGACCGGCCGTGAGTGACGAGTTGTTGCACGACGTGCTGAGTTCTAACTTCCTGTGCATTTCCGATGAAGAGCTGCTGGATCTTCTCCTGAGGTGGAAGGAAGCTGAGGAAGGTTGCAGAAGCAAACTGGACCTCATCCAAAAGTACGTATGCTTGAAGAACGTTCCGGCAGAAAAGGTCAAAGCCATGGTGTTGATGCCCGAGCTCGGATTCTGTCAGTCTGTCAGATTGAAGAGAGTTCGCAGTGTGTATACCAATAATGTGCTTTATACTCTCAGGCTGCGCTGCGAGAAACAACATGGAGTCTTTTCTCAAAGGCTACTCCTTTCAAACTGGGTGAATGTCGTCCACAGTGGAGTATCTTTCTGGAGCCTAGCGAATGTGGCATCTCAGTTTGATGTCGAGACCGTGGAGGCAGGGAACTGGGTGGAATGGAAGTTCCCGCGATTTGCCGTGAAGCTCCGTGCCCTTGTGTTTCAATTTGCTGTGGAAGAAGGTACTCACTTCATCGTGTCATGTGGCAAGAGCAACCGAGGATCTATGGAAGAGGTGTTCCGTTCTGAGGAGCACGGTCAAATCTCTAAGGGCCAGGTCTGCCCGTGCGAATGCGATTTCGTGGCCAACAGTCTCAGGGTCCAAGTGACCTCTGGCACCTTCAACGTGTGCGGGTGTCAGTTTGAAGGATTTCTTCTATAAACGGCGCCCCACGCGCCGACGCGCCCTCGCCGACCCGCGGACGTCACGCGCGGATTGCCGCCGGCCCGGCCTCGGCCAGCCATGTTCGCCGGTCGTCGTGGGTCGATGGAGTTCCGATGCTCGGTTCGATCGAACCACGACCGCCATGGACTGCTGGACTGCCGAGTTTCACGGCCAGGGCTGGTGCCAGGGAGGTCTGTCTGGGGCAGGCATAGATGGCTCCTATGGCAGTCTCATGGGTCGTGTCTAGGAATTGATTCGGGTCCGGATCACGGATCATCGCCGGGGGGGGCGGTTCTGGATGCGCAGCCGGTTGTGGGTTGAGGGATTGCGCATGGGTGAATCCGTTCGCTGGCGTTTGGTTTCCACTTCCCCCTTCATCATGGATGGATGTCATGTTGTGGTCAATGTTGTACATAGAGAATGCATCCAGTTGGATTTGGACAAGCGAGCTGGTGTGGAGAACCCCTCTGATGGTAGAGCTCCAAATATAAAGAAAGACAACAACAATCAATAGAACGATTGTATAATCCATATTTTTTCAACCCAAAGACAACAAGAAAACCACTTGAATCACCCAGTTGAAACACTTCACTTCTGGCACCCAACACGACACGGACCTAGTATGATGTGACGATGGGACGTGGTGCAGCTTCTCTAAAAGTTCAGCGCTTCTCAGGGACCGAATAGACTGATCTCCGGCACTTTTTTTGGTCAGGTCAAGCAGTGCTTAGCTCCAAGCATAGGACCTCCGTAGATATCGCTCCATCAGACCCATCGTTCCGTTCACTTCCCTTCCGGGTGCTTTGTTTTCGGTGCTTTTTCAGAAGGTGACGTCTTTGTCAGAGCTGGGAGCGGTGACCTGGTCGGTGCCTTCTGGACGTTTTGGAAGGGTAAACGGTCAACGATTCCTTTACAGCGAAAATTCATGACAAGTCCATCACCGAAAACATCGGCTTAATATCGGTGATCTACTTGGCAGTGGACAGGTGCGTGTACATGGGCAAGTGCCTAGGATATACTTGCTGGATGTAGGTGTTTAGGTTACTTTCCTCAACATGGCCTCTAGGAGCTGTGATTCAACCAACATGCCCGATGATGACTAGAGAGCCTTCAGAAAGGTCTCCCAAAATACACAGGTGAAGACATATTAAGATTATTAAGACATGTATGGAGGAGGGTTCCTCTAGTGCTGGCGGAGGAACATTGGGAATGAGGGAGAACAAGTTGACTTTCCAAGAAAGATGTTTTTCCATCAGTCCTGAGAATAGTTTTGGCTTTAATTTGTGTTATGCATGATCTTCGGTCGCAGCTGGTTTTGGTATATTTGAGACTGGCCTAGACTAGAGTCCAATCGGCATGCCAGTCATGTGGCTGTAGCTAAAGCCATTATTGACCTCGATGATCTTGGATCCGATGTGCAGTTAAATTTGGTTGTCTTGATTTGCTCTTTCCCAACCAGCTTCCAGAGTGAGCACTTGATTTCTCCGACATCCACATGGGCTGCCTAAAGATGTTTATCTTACTTAAATGCCTTAAGTTTGGCCTTTGCCGTAGCGGCTTGACTGGTCTTGAGTACCACTGCTGGTCTTTTCCATTTGCTCAGCTTTTGGCTCTGCCTGTGGGGCCGCAGGACCAGGTCTCAGGCGTTCAAAGACCATGCGAGAGAGCCATGGTGAAGGAAAGCAGTCGCCGTTCCCCACTCCCAACACGCAAAGCAGCCGTTGTCAAAGATAGCAGGAAGAAGGAATGGGTTTCTTTGCGTTCATTGGCAGATGTCATTGTTTGGTTGCTTTGCATTGATCCACTGTTGGAGCAATAAAGTATTCGGAAAGGTTCGGTGGACATTTGAAGAGTGCACCCGAGTGTGTTGTTTGGAGGAGGTTCGCCAGAGATTTGCATAATAGGCTATCAGCAGGTACCATTCCCGGATTTTAAGACTATCCAGCGCAGGAATCACGTTCCAGTGAGAAGGCAATATTCTTTTCTGTAAGCATATGGCGTCTACATCATATTGAGATCCGTGACATTAGAGGCACACGTGCACTAGGCAACCTGTCTCATTTCCGAAACACAAACAAGCTTCACTCCTTCTAAGCCTTTGAATTTGGGAAAGAACATGCCATCGATCCGCGGACTGAGGATGGTTGTTCCACTTGACCGGCATATTTGATTTGGATGCTTAAAATTAACAAACCACATAATATGTTTATGTGTATTATATACAATGGATGATCTTCTCAGCTCCAAGGTCGCGGAGAAGCTCTCCACCTCCTTCGGCAAGACTGGCAGTTTTAGCGTGCTGGTGGAAGCTGCGGACAAGACACGCACGGAGTTCAAGGCGGGAGGTGTTTAAGATCAACCAGCCTTGAACAGCGCTTGTTATTTTTATACACTTTCCGAAGAAATCATGTCTTTTAGTCAGCAATTGTCGACCTCAATCCGGCTATTGTCTAAACGCAAGTCAAAGTCATGTTTAACGCAATCCAGACGCTGGGTTTCCACCATAGTGTTTCACACATTTGTATTTGTTGTTGAGATTCTTGCAACGGCAACTGGAAGTGTTGAACTGGGCCACCTCCCCAGGCGCCTACATAAATGACGTGTCTCCGTCCTCACCATACCTGAAACGGTACGGATCCTGGATCCCAAACGGGTGTGGCAGGGCCCAGATGCCCAATCAGAGGCCCAACCATTCCTGCGGATCCATCCGGATCGCCTTACTGCTAGGAGCAAAGAAGCTACTAGGGGCTCCGGGCCCAACATGTTCCTTTCATGGTGCCACTGGTCAGACATCGTGCTGGCGCGACCAGACATCGTGCTGGCGCTCAGCCTGACAGCCCGTGGTGTTTCGAAGGAATTCGCCCCAACTGGGCAACGAAGCCCTGTGAGAAGCCCAAAACTCCACGGTGTTTGATCCACATGATGTGAAGCACATAGGTACCTCCAGTCGTACCTCCGGTGAAGGTATTTGGCAGCATAGGCTCTCAGCACATCCCATGGATGCATTTCAGCTGTTAGGTAAGCCCCTTGTTTTTTTGCGGGCACATAGCTTTTTGAACTCCTGTTCCTGGCCTGGGGAAGGTGTTTCTTTTTCCAGGTTCCGAATCAGCAAAATCCACCCACAATACGGCACTGTGTGAACTTGGATTCTGGGAGTGTGTTGCAGAATTGCCCACGCATGCAAATCAGAATCAGCGCGCAGTTCTTTCCACCACATTTGCCTGTCCAAATTTTGAGGTATGCGCCTCTGAGTATGTTTCTTTGAGCTTGTAGTGATCCTCAAAGCCAAGAGCAGTTAACTATTATCCAAGTAAACTGGTTTGTTCGGTTCGGCGAGTTTTTGGATGTTTTTGGTTAATCTCGGCGGTTGATTTGGAGGTGTCCTCAGTGATCTTGTCTTCTTGGTCTGACGTCTTTGACAAGATGATGAACCACGACTTCAAGGAGCAGACGCAGAAGCAAGTTGCCGCTCGCATGTATTTGCCGCCGTGGGATGCAACAGCTGAACCTGAAGAAATGTGTTGGGTGCTGTTTTTTCCTTTGAGCAATGAACAGCTTGGAACATGATAAATGGGTCATCCTAATTTTGCCCAAGAGTCTCAGGACCTCAGGGGCGGGAGGCTTAAAAGCACAGAAATCGTTTGAGAATTGATTAGCTTGGAAACTCTCGAATTGACCTGCTGCTTCACGCGGTCTCTATAACATGTTCTTACTTTCCGGCATACCTCGTCTAACGATGTCTGAAACAGGGGACACAACAGCAGCAGCCTGTCCGAGCTTTGCACATGGGCTTCATGGAGCTCACGACATGGTGTCCGTTCGATCAACCACCAGAAAGCGTCCGTGAACTCGTCGTAGCGTCCGGATGGCTGCGTGGTTCGCAGATCACTCCAGAGTCGACCATATGACCACAGAGTCGACCACAGGTTCACAAGGACTTGGTATTTGGGCACCTTTGTGGTAAAGCCAAGGTCATCAAGGACTTCTCACTGCATGGCATGGAGGCCTTCTTGCGCTTCCTGTATTCCGGGACCTTGGATGCAGACGTTCAAACACTTGTGGAGGTCATGGTGATTGCTGACAAGTACCAGGTGAAAGAGCTATCAAGCCATTGTGACTGCGCAGCAACAAAGAGTCACGGTACGTGTGGTGGTGTGGCCAAGTGCGAGAGGTGGTTATCAGGACTCCTCATCCAACACATACTTGTTTTGCGACATGTACTTTGAACCTACTGTGCGTGTGTCTGTAAATTAATGTAAATGTTGGTATTGATGCAGGCTGATAGGTAGAAGCCGCATATGATATATGGATGAACAACAAGAGTGTCGTTCCTGATGTTCCTGAACCTTGGAACAACTTTGAACATATACATATCTGCATCTTCCAAGAGTGTCCTCTTTCAGTCTTTGCCACAGATGTAGACTTTTCACCAGAGGGACGTTTTGTGTTATACCGGCTGATTCAGATGGATTTGGTTTGTTTTGTTGTCCAGGTATCTATTATTAGAATCTATTAGAATTGATTAGATACGTATCTTATAATTACAAATGTTCATTCTGTGTTCCGCAGTTGCATATCGAGGTTCTTAATGTGGATGTGAATTGGAGATGTTGCAGCCTCCGGTCTCATAAGTGCCAAAGCTACAGCGCGCAATTTCCTGCAAATTTACAGGACAACACCTCGTGTTGTCGAGAGGCCAATGCCAGGAAAGTGCTTCTACATGAAACCATCAGAGCTGCCTGAAATGCTTCACATATCTGCCAATTCATTCCCGTTCGGTGCTGTTGCTTAATATCTTCGCTATATATAGCATAGATCGATATAATCAATTGAGGAGGAGCTGTGGCCCAACCTAGATTTATTTTGGTGTGTTGGTGTGGCGAATCAACCACCCAAGGCTATAATGTTCTGAACGAGCAGATGAACGAGAAGGCTGTTTGGGACATCGTCAAGGCTTCCGACAAGTTTCATCGCGAAGATCTTCGGAGCGCAGCAATCAACCAAATCCTCATCCAACCGAAGATGGTTTTGCAGGAACGGCCGCCTGCGAGCGACGAACTTTTGCAGGAAGTGCTCGGTTCCGACTTCTTGTGCCTTTCCGATGAGGAGTTGCTGGATCTTCTCATCATGTGGGAGGATGCGGATGAAGGTTGTATGAGCAAGTTTGATCTAATTGCAAAGCACGTTCGTTTGGAGAAGGTTCCGGCCGAAAAGATCAAATCCATGGTGTTGATGCCCGAGTTCGGATTCTGCAAGCCTTTCAAAACAAAGACCATTCGCAGTGAATACACTGACGATGTGCTTTGCAGTCTGAAGGAGCGGTGTAAGAGTCAACATGGAGAGGAATGGGACGAAGTCTTCCTCTCTGACTGGGTGAATATTATCCACACTGAAGGCGCCATCAGTGATGATGTTGATTTAGTGGAGTTAGCTTATCAGTGCGATCAATGCGAGCTGGAAGCAGGGAACTGGGTGGAGTGGAGGTTTCCTCTCTTTGCAGTCAAGCTCCTGGGCATCTCGATAAACGAAGGCGCAGAAGTGGCGGAAGGTACTCACTTCATCGTGTCATGTGAAAAGAAGGGCAGCCCAGGCAGTATGCAAGAGGTTTTCCGTTCTGAGGAGCACGGTCAAATCTTTGCAGAACAGTCCTTCCCATGCCAATGTGATTTCGTTGCCAACTGTTTCAGGGTCGAGGTGACCTTTGGCACTCTTGACGTGTGCTGCTTTACTTTTGAAGGATTTCTTCTAGATGATGAAGATTGAATCAGTGCGGCCACACACAGCCAAGTGTTCGGACGCGGGTGACCGTCTTTTCATTGGAAGAGTCTGAATTTATTCCGCATCATAGGCTTTGCCGTCGGCGCCCTTCAAAGATCATATCCTGAACGACTTACAACAACTCAGCTCATTTGAGCGTTTGACGAAGATTCACGAGTGGCATCTGACGGTGGACCTGCGCGAAAAAGATGTTGGTTCGTGCGCGGAGCAACCTGCCAGCCAGGCTAGAAGGACAGAGGTTCCTTCTGAACAGGAGGGTCGGTCGAACTGCTGGTCCACTGCCGGGTCTCCCTGTTTTAAATATGCACCACCTGGTATTGTAGATCCTCCCAAGGTCGGCGCCGGACTCCGGGCGAAACGGTGTTCGGTGTTCGCAGGCTGTTCAGATCCACACGTTTTGGCTTCGGTTGAGCCTTCGGGAGAGCTCATGAGGGTGCAAATACTGAGGAGGTACACCAGGAGCCCCAAAAAGGGTTAGTCAAGAGTACGACGTTGCTTGCAACAATGACTTCTAGAAGCACCGGGCAAAGCAGCCACCCGCAAAGAAAGTCAAGAAATGGACGCGACGCTGGAAGTTTAAAAGGTGCTCCGGCAACAGGATCTTCCAAGAATTATAGTGATCCCCAAATAGATAGAAATGGTGTCCAATACATGTTTAGTGATGTTTAGTGGGAATCTACTTTTCTATCTATTTGGGTATATATTAATCTTGTGAAAGGGCATGAGCTTCATGGAATCCGTGCAGGCATGAGTGCAGCATGAATTTCCCCGCTGCTTTTCTCAAAAGGCCTGACAGCCATAAACTGCGCTACGCTATCCGCCATAGCCGGAAAAGCATTGCTTTGCGGGCAGCCTGCGTTCTGTCCGCTACAGTGGCACCGGAGCTGGCGATCCTTGTTGGCCTTTGGTTGCTTCGTGCGGCAAGCGCCGCTGCTGTCCGCTGCGCCTCCGAGATCCTTTTGCATCTAAGGACACACTCCTTCCGGACTTCCTGCTGGGTGGCTTGCTACCTTCTCCTGGCAGAGATCACTGCGGAGGAGGGTGTGCTCCTGCCTGGACCTCGCCTACTGCTCTTCTCTGGCAGGCGCCGGAGGAATCGCTGTCGGTGGTGGTTCGAATTCGTTCTTTTGCCACTTGCCCCTTAGTGTTTGAAGAGCTGGTTTCTACTTCACGAACGGCTACCTCATTGTCGACTTTGCCAAAGGCACGATGTCGGATGAGAAGGATGGCAATGGTGGCGCTTGGTCCCGCGTACCCACGTGGGATGGATCGCCACAGTCGTGGCGAGCGTTCAAGCGGGAAATGGCTTGGTGGTGTTCAGCTTTGGACCTCGCCTCAACCACCAAGTACAACCTAGCAGCTCGATGGCTTCTACGCCAAAGTGGTGTGGTGAGGCAACGTGGAGAAGAATTTACACCACAAGAGCTGCAGCATCAGCCTGAGATCACGGCCGAGGACCCGGTTTCCAAGGAGCAGGTTGTGATCACGCCGGCCAATCCTTTGGCCGGTATTGAGAAGTTGATGTCCGCCCTTGAGGAGATCAACGGCAAGACAACGCTGGACAAGCGTGGAGAGCTGCGCAATCAGTTCTATCTTGAACTGCGCCGCCGGCCTGGAGAGAGGATTGCTGAGTTCAGCACCAGGTTCAGGACGATGGTTTCTGACCTTCGAACCGAAGGTGTGAATCTCCCCTCTGGAGAAGTTGGATGGTTCTACAAGTCCAAGCTTGGACTCGATGCTCTTCGCACCCAGTTGTTGGAGACGGCCCTCAATGGAGTTGAAGATTATGAGAGCATCGAACGAGAGGTTCTCCGCCTCTTCAAGGACCTCCATGCTCAAGATCCCCTTCGAACCAGGACCTTTGGTGGCAATGATGAGAGACCACCATTGCTGAAGTGCTTCCTCTCACAGTAAGAGCAACAGAATGCTGGCAGCCCCAGTCGAGCTTCGTCGTATGCACCCTCTATGACTAGCTCAGCTCCCAGGTCTATGAGGTCTTCATCGTCTACTGCCACGTCTCGTGCCAGCACCTACAGGTTTCAGAAGCCTTTCTATGGACCTCCCAAGCAGGCCATGGTGTCTGAGGTGGAGATCGAAGGTGATCCTGAAGATGATGATGAGCTGGTGGCCGATGGTGGCGATCAGCCTGCGACTTCATTGGATGAGGTCCTCCAGATGGAAGCTGAAGGGCTAGCTCAAGAGCTGGAGGAGGCTGCTGAATGTGGCTTGGACTCCGATACCCTCCAGCAAGTTGAAGAGTCAGTTGAAGGTGCTGCGGAAGCTCTCCTCACCATGAGGGAAGCCAAGGTCAAGTTGCAGGAGGTGAAGAAGGACCGTGGCTATGGCCGAGCGACTCCGGCCGATCAGAAGGGCAAGATGAATCCCAAGAAGCAGTCCTCGAAGCACCCATGCTTTGACTGCGGACTCCCGGGGCACTGGGCCGGTGACCCTGAGTGTTCAAAGCCCGGTCAGGGCTTGGGCAGGAAGAACAAGCCGGTCAAGCAGGTGAAGGTCACCGAAGCTATGAATGTCGAAGTTGGACCACCTGCTGCAGATCCCGGCAACGAAGTGCTGATGGCTGGCACAGAAGGCCATGAGGTCTTGGTGACTGGAACTTTTCCCATGTCCAATGAGTTCCTGGCAGCTTTTGAGCAATCTCACCTCCATCCACAAGAGGTGAATGTCGCTGGCAAGCTCGCTGCTGACAAAATGCTGGTCGGCGCTTTGGATTCGGCATGCAATAGGACCTGCACTGGTACCGAGTGGTTGAACACCTACCTCCGTTGCCTTCGAACTGCCCCTCAACATGTTCGAGATTTGGTCAAGTCCCACAAGGAGTATGAGACCTTTAAGTTTGGCAATGGTGGCACCCAGGTCAGTGTTGCACGATGGCGCCTCCCCATGCAGCTGGATGGATCGGTGGTTTGTTTTTGGACTTCCTTAGTGCCGGTTCCTTCACTTGGTTTGCTTTTGGGAAGGGACTTCTTGGAGGCCATTGGAGCTGACATGCATTTTGCCCACCGAACCCTTCGTTGCGAGACCATCACCGGGAAGCCGATCCCTTTGAAGCAATTGGCTGCAGGTCGCTTCCTGCTGCCCCTGGCGCCTGGAGCCTGGCCAGGTGTGGAACCTCGGAGATGGAAGAAGTTGGGTGTTGATGGTGTTTTGGAGCTTCAATTGAATCCTGTTCAATGGCTTAGCAAGAAGTTGTCCTTGTGCACCGCATCCATGAAGAGCAGGCCTCATGACCACCTTCTCACGGAGAGCAGTGTCCAGTTTGGGCACCTGGTGTGTGCAGTTTCTCGCTCGACCGATGCTTTTGGCTCTCCGGTTCAAGCTTCAGGTGATTCCATGTCGGTTGGATTGGCTTCACCTTCAAATTCGAGCTCCTCTTCACGGCAGACTTCATCGATCCATGTTCGGCCAATGGATGACCGCAGGAGACCCGACAAGGGACGAGACAAAGCCCATGGACGTGAACACCGGAAGATGGAGGCGGATGTACATCCGCATGGGAGAAAGGTTTCGTTGGGCAGCAAAAGGTTTGCTCCTGTGGCTTTTGCAAAGGCCTTACTTGCGATTGCTGCCGTTTCCCTATCCCTCCACGACAATGGCAACGGCTTGGACAGCTCAAGTTCGACGGCAGGTTACCGATGGAACCATCCCCAAAAGAGTGCTCAAGAAGTGCCTGGAGGACAACCTCTTCACGATGGTCAACCTCAGCGAATGCCGTCACCTTCGAAACAGGCTCGGCTTGCGCACCTCATTCATCGAGGACCCAATGCTCCTTGGCATGATGGCTGCCCAGACTCAGAAGGGCATCACTTCCAAGCTTCGAGCCGCAGTTCAGAAGGAGGCAAAAGAGCTGGCTTCGAAGGCCGAGGCCGATGGACGACGGGAGGAGGAAGCAAGGACTTTGATCGGTCCTCGAGGAGGTCTGCCCTCTCTCAGAGCAGATCTGGTGAAGTTGGCGGCGCTTCTGCATGTCGAGCTTGGCGAGAAAGACTCAGTGGCCACGATCAAAGAGAAGGTGAAACCGATGATTGCAGTGCTCAAGGCAAAACCTTCCGTGGCTCCTCGTCTTCAGCCCAAGACAGAAGAAGCCGCATCAGCAAGCTCATCAGTCACTCCTACGAGGCTCTTCAAGGACAAGCCCTCGGACATGGCAGTTCAGCAGCAGGAGATGCGCATGATGATGGAGCAAATGCATCAGGAGATGGTTCGTCTTCGAGCTCAGGTCGAGAACTCGGGCATGGAGGTGGACACCGAGCCAAGTCTGGTTCCGGACTCTCCGGACTCGGGCTCTCCCGTGAACTTCACCGAGGAGGAGATCAGAGAGCTGAATGGGCAGGCATACGACGATCTCTACGGAGCGACTTTGACAGCTCAGTACGGGGACGAGATTCCAGTACACATCTCTCAGGAGATCAGTCTCGGTCTGCGCAGTCCTCGAGGGACCTGAGCGATGCCAATGAGTTCAGGATCCACCAGGATGTCAAGAAGGGCCAAGCTCAGATGATTGCGCAGGCATGGCTCCAACATGAACAAGATCGCAAGAAGGTGTCGCAAGCGCCCAAGCGCATGAGAGAAATGATGATTTGTGCTCATGAGCAGGAGATGTTGGACTTCATGACTGAAGAAATCTTTGTCCAGCCCTTTGATCTGTCTCTTCCGTATGACAAGGTTTCTGATGGTTTTGAGGCCCTCCAGAATGAGCACGTCCCAAGGAATGTCTTGCTGACGAAGAATGGCAAGCCTCCTGACAAGAATGCGCCCCTCGTGTCCGAGATCTACACGACTGCACAGAATGTGATGAAAGAAGCTGAGAGAAGAGGACACAAGGTGGGTTCCGCTATGTCTTTGGAAAATGGCTGGAACTTCTTGCTCGCTGAACATCGACATCGAGCCCTTCAAGTGCTGGATGAGGAAAAACCCTACTGCGTGGTGTTGGCCTTTCCCTGTGGACCATGGAGCCCGCTCCAGTTTTTGAATGCCAAGGGCAATGCAACCTTGGACCAGAGGAGAGCGGATGGAATGGTGTTGATGGAATTTGCCATAGAAGTGGCAAAGCACCAGATGGCAGGAGGTCGGCACTTTGTGATGGAGAATCCTCTTCCCAGTTTGGCATGGAAGACATTGCCCATGCAGAAGTTCATTGAAGAGAACAATGTGGAAATTGCCACCTTCGACCAATGCCGGTTCAACCTTCGCAGCCTCCTAGGTGAGTTGCACAAGAAGCCGACTCAAATGGTGAGTTCAAGCCCAAGAGTGATTGCTTTGTTGCATGGCCTCCGTTGCAAGCGTGACCACAGCCATGCTCCTGTTCTTGGCGGCTCCAAGATCACCGCCCATGCGGGCATCTACCCGAAGCCTTTGGCACGCGCCTTGGTTTCTGGAATCATGGAGCAGTTCGACTTGGACTTCCAGCCCAATGAGACGATGGCAGCTCAGGTGGGAGATGAGGAGGATGGTGCTGGTGATGGCCTGTTGGCCTTGGGAGAAGAGGTGATTTCTGAAGATGAAGAACTTGATGGCCCAGTTGATCCAAGCTTGAAGATCACTCCTTCATTGAAGAACGCCATCAAGCGGCTGCATGAAAACACTGGCCATCGAAGCAACAAACGGTTGGCCAGAGCCCTAGCTGTTGCTGGAGCCCCTGTGGAGGCCATTGCTGCTGCAAAATCTCACAAGTGCTCGCTTTGTCAAGAGCGTGCTCAACCCAAGACAAGACGTCCTGCAGCACTGCCGACTCCAAAAGATGTGTCCGATCAGGTACACGTTGACTTGATCGAGATGGAGGACTGTGCTGAAAGGCGTTTCTACATCGCCCATGCCACGGACTTTGCAACCAGGTTCCAGGTGGCTGAAGTTTTGCCCAACAAGTCCTCCAAAGCGGTGATCAACTTCCTGTCTTCCAGGTGGGTGGCCATGTTTGGAGCACCGCGTGTTTTGGTGGCAGACCAGGGCAGAGAATTTGTAAGTTGGGAGATGGAAGAATGGGCAAGCTCAGTTTCCACGATGTTGCACCACATTGCCGTACAGGCACCTTGGCAAAACGGTGTCGCAGAGAGATCAGGAAGTGCCCTGAAGGCGATCCTCACTGCCGTGGTGAAAGCTCATTCAGTGATTGGAGAAGAAGAACTACAGCAAGCTTTGTCTGAAGCCCTGGCTGCTTACAACCAGGACGTGAATGACAGCGGCTTCTCTCCCTACCAGGCCGTGTTCGGCCGACAGCCACGTATGGTTGGTGACACTTTGGGCAGCATCGAATCTCGGTTGGCTGAGCACTCCCTCATTGATGGCCGGACGCAGCATGCTCGACTTGTGGCGCTCCGAGAGACAGCCAAGGTGGCTATGATGAGGCTGCACTATAGCAAAGGACTTCGTCGTGCAGAACTCGCACGGAGCCGCAGCTCTACATTGGAGCAAGTTCCTACTCCTGGCACGATATGCTACTTCTATCGTCCGTTGCGCTTCAACAACAAGACCAGCCCTAGTCGCAAGAGGCTCACGCTCAAACGATGGCATGGCCCTGCTCTTTTGGTGGCTACAGAAGGCCATAGCAGTGCATTTTTGTCCTACAAGGGCCAATTGACAAAAGCTGCAATGGAGCATGTTCGTGTTGCCAGTGGCCTTGAACAGATTGCCGCTGGAAGCTGGAGAGATGCTATTGAGGAAGTGGTTGAAGCAGCACAGCATGACCTGACGTTGCGAGGCCTTCCAGAGGCATTGCCGCCTGTTCCAGAGGACCCTCAAGAAGGTGATGTACCTGTTCCTATGACTCCGGCGCTTCGACCTCCGATGGCTCCAATTGCTCCTGAGCCAGGTGCTGATTTGCCCCCTGTGCAACCTCGAGAGTTGGTTCAAGTTGCTCAACAAGCTCCTCCTCTACCTTCGGTGGTTGGTGACTCTGTTTTGCCTTCGAGGAGAATGAGCGATGTGTCTGGACCTGTCCCTGGTTCACCTGTGCCTGAGTTGATTAGGCGCGCTGGCACTGGAAGCATTTTGGCTCGTCAGATTGCCCAAGCTCGTGAAGCCAGTGAAGAACTTGGTGGCGTGAAGCGCCCTGCTGAAGTTGGCACAGAAGAGTTGGCCGATGAAGCACGTTCTCGTCCTTCCGCCCCTTCTGCCGCTCATGAGTCTATGACAGTGGCTTGCGAGAAGTCTGAGGCATGTGAGAAGGCTGGAGAAGATTTGATGAAGCAGTTCAATGATCCCACGGAGCATCCACTGCGTGTAATAGCGGCATTGGCTGAGAAAGATAAACTACAACCTCTTGATGCAGCAGTACAAGATCATGGCTCTTGGGGTGGACGTTGGCACCTCCCTTCCCGTTCGGAATGGCAGCTGCATCACAAGCTTGGTTGGTCTTGGCCTAATGGGTCTACAGAAACTGAGGTGATGTTGGCCAGTGCTGCGCACAAAGAGCTGTTTTGGAAGAACATGACGCCCGAAGAGAAGAAGGCCTTCCACATTGCGGCCAAGGATGCATGGGCAGGTTTGGGAAGACAACCAGGCCGTGGAGGTTCTCTCGATCCCCGAGTCTGAGGCGATTCGCAGCAGGCTTCGAATGAACAAAGAAGTGGGGAAGATTCTGACGCCTCGCTTTGTGTTCACAGACAAGCACAGTGGACTCCGTACTGCTGAGCGACCTCTACCGCTCAAGGCTCGAGCTCGCGTGGTGGTTCCTGGTTTTCGAGATGTCCTTTCCTTTGCCATTCGCAAAGATGCTCCTACTGGTTCTCGCCTCAGCCAACACATGCTCTTCATTTTGACAGCCAGCAACAACAAGGCCGTCAAGGGTGAGAAGAATGCTTGGCGCCTAGTCAGCGCTGATGTCAAGAGCGCCTTCTTGAAGGGTGATCCCTACATGGCTGGAGACAGAGAGCTCTACATGGAGAATATGAAGGACAGCGAAACCTCTGATGCTCCAGGCCTTCCTTTTGGCCGTGCACTGGTGAAGATCAGGAAAGGAGTTTTTGGTCTTGCAGATGCCCCTCGTCAATGGTACTTGCGCCTCAACCGTGCCCTGCTGGAACAAGGTTGGGAGAGGTCCTCATTGGACTATGCTTGTTGGCTTTTGTGGTCCAACGACAAGACCACTCTGGATGGAGTGATCATCTCTCACGTTGATGATCTTCTTCTAGGAGGAGGACCTCGAGCTCAAGCATTGCTGCAAGATTTGGGCAAGCTTCTTGGCTTTGGAAGTGTGGAGTATGACGACTTCACCTACTGTGGCAAGAGGATCCGACAGCATGAAGAGGATGGATCAATTTCCATCTCTATCTCTATGGTTGAGTACCACTCCAACCTCAAGCCCGTGGCGATCCCTGTGCATCGCAGAGCTCAGGCTGCCTCAGAGTTGAATGATGGTGAACGCCGTCAACTCAGGGCGATCCTTGGAAGCCTTCAGTGGCTGTTGGCTCAGCTGCGGTTCGACCTTGCCTACCACCTCAGCGTGTTGCAGGGTGAAAAGCCTGTCATCATGACGTTGATGAAGGCCAACGCGCTTCTCAAGCGCTTCAAGAAGCACTCCCAGTTCGAGCTCAGGTTCCGACCACTTCGGTTGGACAGGTGTGGCATCATGGTTGTGACCGACTCGTCGCTTGGCAATGTGACCAAGGAAGGTGTGGACCATGGCAGCGTGTTGGAGAAGATTTACTCCCAAAGCTGCTACTATGTGCTCGTGGCTGACAGCGATTTGCTTGCTGGACGCGAGGGCAGCTTCTGTGTCTTGGACTCCCGCAGCCATCGATTGAGCAGAGTTTGCCGCTCGACATTCGCAGCCGAACTCCTTGGAGCAGAAGAAGGACTTGATGCAGGAATGTTCTGCAGAGGGCTGCTTGCAATGTTCAAAGGATTTCCCATCCATGGCAATGATGGCAAGATGCCCGATGAGGTGCTGGACTCCATCCCGCTCGTGCAGATCACCGATGCCAAAGACCTGTACGACAAAGGGAATTCAGACACGGCTACCTATGGAGCCCAGAAGTCCTTGGGATTCACCATTGGTTGGGTGCGTGCCACTTTAGCTCGAGCAGCTACATCCTTGAAGTGGACAAGTACAGACAACATGTTTGTTGACTGCGGCACGAAGGATATGGATGAGAGCTACCTCCATCGCATCCTTGCAGCTGGACGCTGGTGCTACACCTACAACCAGGAGTATGTGAAGCAAGGCAAGTCTGGAAAGAAGCAGCTTCCTCTGAGTGCAACTGCAAATGCTCTTGATGGTGAGCCGCTGGACGTGTCCTTGCCGATTGCGGCCTTCCTCCAGCAGCTGTCTGAGAGCCCGGGTTGGCACCACAAAGATGGTGTTGTGACTCATGTTGCCCACAATGCCAGGTCCTTTAGGAACCCCAGTGGGAGATACTCAATTAACCAATTTCCCCTCAGGACAACGTATGCCAGATACGATTTGGATTCAGGAATCTCCTGTTGGCGAGTCCTGGAGGACCGTGTGAAGATGTCCGATTTGTCGAACAAGCAAGCGTTGCTTGGACAGCCTGCCCGCATTTTGGTCACAGTATTTTCGGCTTCCCATGAACAAAGAAAGGAGAAGTCGCTGTGAAAGGGCATGAGCTTCATGGAATCCGTGCAGGCATGAGTGCAGCATGAATTTCCCCGCTGCTTTTCTCAAAAGGCCTGACAGCCATAAACTGCGCTACGCTATCCGCCATAGCCGGAAAAGCATTGCTTTGCGGGCAGCCTGCGTTCTGTCCGCTACAAATCTATAGCTAAAACCAAAGAACCCATTTGTTTCATCATCAATGCTCAAACAGAGCGCGTGCCAAACATTGGCAGGTGTTCCTGCGCAGCAGGCGTGGGGGAATTCGCTTGCGATGGTCTTTTGGGAGGTTCCAGTGCAAAGTGATCCCTTTTAAGGGCTCGTCATGTAGGGTCTGTTCCATTATGAAATTTACAGCTTGAAAAACTCGTATATCACTCTTTGTGAGATGTCGGCCTGCATCCTGACCTTCATCTTCCACTGGTCCCTGCGAGGTTGGGATAAACCCAAGGCTCATGGCAAGTCATCATGTGCGCTTCTGCTCCTCCAGAAGCTTCAGAACTCGCACCTTTTGGGTGGAAGTGTTGGAATGCTGATGAATGTTGATTTTATGGGGAACAGAACGGACATACATAAATAGCCGATTGCTGGAACTACTATCGATCCATATAGATTGTATATGAATTCTCGGGAGGGCTGCCCCAGGCAGCCTTTGCGCCTGGGAGGTGTGATGTACTTGCTCAGTTTGGCTCAGTCTGGCCCAGTTTTACATCCTTAAACAGTGTTTTTTGTATCTGTATGACCAACTCCAGTAAGCTCATCGACTTGTCCGGGTATCTGTGAATGGCGCCATCTGTTTGGTGTTCGGAAAATGGTCGTGCTTGGTAGGGGGCCAGGCCATCCACGTGACTCACTTAACCAATAACCATGATTGACTTCAGGGAGTGTGGATGTTTGTTTGCCGATGCACATATTTCATGGATCAATTCATTTGGTTGAGATCAGTGCACTCCTGCCATTATTGTGGACAGGTGCAAGATTGCTTCCCCCCCATGTGTTCATGTCCATTCCTACTTCAAACTCGCCGGTTCTGTGGGACCAGTCTCCGTGCCGTAAGAATGCAATCTTGCCTTCTGGGGAGTCCACGTGAGGGAAGATCCTTGCAAGGAGGCACTGGAACCCAGCTCAGCCTTTTATGGCCTTTATAGACAGCTATGGCCTCACCATTGGGGGATTGGTCAACAAGGGTCACTCTGGTGCTAGAAACAACCATGAATATAGAAGATTCTAACTGAGATTGTTCATCTAAAAATTGACCCATTTCATCCAAATTCTATGGTTTCACTTGAAACCATCAACCACTTAGATGCTTGGGTACAATCTGATCTCCACCCTCCGGTTCCCGTCGTTGGCTCCAGCGGTTCCGCGCGTGGCGTCGCCTCGCCCGCCGCGCCCGCCGCGCCCGCGCCCGCGCCGCGCCCGGGCCGCGCCGAGCGGCCTTTGTTGCCATGGTGCAGGATGAGACGAAGAAGGAATGGGCGACTGGGACCGAAGCCCCCCCAAAACAAGCAATAGGTAAAGCAACGAAGGGAATGAGCGACGGAGCGACTGGGAAGGAGCGACTGGAGCGAGACGGCGTATTGAACAACGATCAGCAGAGACCATGCAGACGGAAAAACCGACAGGTCAAATGGACGGATAAGGGGGCATCTTGACTACAACATATCTACAACCCCAAAATGGAATTACAACAAACATACTAAGTTAACATACTACAACCCCAACATACTACAACATCGAGAATGTTTGGCGTTGTTTGGACGGTGAACAGATCGATGTGTGTGGATCGATGTTGAACAGAGCACCGGCTCGGCTCATCGGGAGTCTTGCTTCGCCATGTCGCTCACCGGGGTCGCAGACTCGCAGACACGGGGTATGACACCGTCCGACAGAGGGAGGGAAGGTAGAGGGCGTCGCATGCGACACGGACTCAGTGCCGTTGAGTCCCTAGGGCTCCAACCATCTCCTCAGAAGGTGGTTAGACCCCCAAAACCCACCCCAACCACCTTCTCAGGAGATGGTTGGAGCCCTAGGGAGTTGTCGTTGTCCACCACAACGGGTCCAGGAAAGAACTCCCCCGACTTCGGGTCCACCTGCTGAGGACGGTCGTGGCCGGAGGTGAGTCAGTACGTACTTCCACCAGGTCGAATGGTCGTTGCTCGGGGGGGGTCGGTCAAAGGACGTCCTGAATCGACACATCGATGCGTGACGACAGATGGTTTCTGACACGTGAAGTTTTCGGAGTCTATGTTGATCTGAAGGGTGTGTACTCTACCCCTTCTAACTGCTATCGTCAACATCATTGATTTTTCCCTGCAAAGTGAGAGACACATCACACATCCCACTCCGATCTTGTGCCCATCGAGCTACACATTTTGGAGTTTTCGTTTTAGAGTTTCTCAAGTCACAAGCATGTTGGGACCTGGCATTTGAAATGTCATAGACCTGATTCTCAAGTTTTGAGGAGCTCATGAGTTGAATCGAATCTGACTTGGTCCTCAAGTCGTACAAACCATATAGTACTCGTGCAAACCATTTGTCCATTTCTTTCCAACCCTCTCTCTATGCTCTAACCAACCATCAATTATAGAGATATCTCCGATTGTTTTTCATCCAACAGACCGAGTCTTTCTCAACAGACCGAGTCTTACCTACAAGTCCTTCCTTCTTTGGTACTTTTCTGACCAGCCCAGGTGGCGGACAGGCTCGCGGCGTCCGAAGCGGACGCTCGTTCGGCAGCTTCACGGTGGTGGTGGAAGGTCACTCAGATCGTTGGTACCGCAGCGAGTTCAAGGCGAGGTGGAGAAGGATTTTGGACTGGCTGTACACGACGTGTTGCTGCACCTCAGTTCTTGGAACATGGCAAGGGCACAAATCAAGTGTTTCAACCAAGAAACTTCCCCTGCACTGATCCGATTCTTTATATGGTCATCATGGTCTATGTTTCTCATCACTATTTGGGAATCTGGAGATGGTGATTCCTTTGATACAATGTATTGTGGGAGGAACGGACATGACCCCACGCCAAGCCTTGGGGCATGCCATATACCCAGCCCTCCTTTGGGATGGTCAGAAGAACGTAGGAGCCCAGCTCGTTGTTCATCAATGCGTTCAGTCAATATCGTGGGCTATACCTATACAACAAAGCCCACAATATACGGCTGAGAATATTATGAATCAACAGGATGATGAAGAGCAACTTAACACCAATAGAGGGTTTTGCAATAAATGCCTTTGTATTGTGAGTGTTAGGCAGGTGAATTGGTCGGGAGGTGCAAAGTAGAGGTCAGAGTCATCCAGCAAGCTTCCCAAGATAAGAGCATAAGAAAGGAACAGACTAATTTCCGGCCCAAGGGCTTGTTTAAAGTTTTCTAGGGGGGCAAATTATAACCAGAGTATTGGTAGTAAAAGGAATTCATCCTGTTTGGCTAAGGTTCTTGTCTGTGGAATCCCTGAACTTTTGTTGATTCAACACACAAATCTGAAGTCCAATGAATATCAACAAATATTCTATGCCAGGAGTCACAAAGGGGTGCGTATTGGAGGATAGGGTGCTCACTATCCACTTACTTAGGGCCTAAAAAACACCCCTGTTTGACTTCTGGTGTTTGTTAAAATCTTTGGATACACAAAGACCGACCTGTATGTCAATCAATGGACCAAGCTCTTTTTCAGCTGATCACTTCGACTCCGACCTATTATGCTGCTGGTCAGAGGGTGGGCTTTCCCTCAGTCCGTTGCAGGTCTCAGCTGAGATCCTGTGCGCGTGGTCAGAGGTCTTTCGGAAGATCATGGGCTACGAGTTCGAGGAGCAGTCAACAGGACCAGTTGTGGCTCGCTCGCGCGCTTGGTCAACGGTCCATCCACGTCGGTGAGAGGTCCATGGTGGGGGGGCAAACGGTGTCAGCGGGCCAGCAGTTGATCACCACCAGGCGTTTGGAGTTGTTTATGTTATTGTTTATGTTTACTTTTTCGCTTGTCGCCGACTGTCGCCTGTTTTGCCTCGAGTCGTCTGAAGAATTTCCTAAGGGGTTTTGTACAGTAGGATACAATCAAACACAGGTAGTTCATGCATCTCGACCCTAAGATTCATGTTCTTTGGTGCTGTTGTGTATGGTAAATTTAACACTTGGATTCAGAAATCCCAATGCCAATGCTACTCATGCCCGCTGCTAGCATGACACGTGTCGAACAGTTACCAAGCAATGTTGCTTGCAAGTTAGGCCCAATTATTTTGGATGGAAGACATGCTAGTACATGTCATTTGGCCAGCATTGTGGACACATTGGTTACCATATAGACCGGCTTGACACCAACGGGCCCAGGTCATTCATGATTTCTCACCGCAGGGAGTGGAGGCGTTCTTGCGTTGCCGAGACTGTTTTAAGGTGTTTTGTTCATTTTTGTTGCGTTTGGCCAGACTATGCCATGCTGGAAATTCCATGGCAGAACTTCAGAACATGTTTGGTTTGATGTCCATGAGAGAGTCCAAGGTTTTCTGTATTCCGGAACCTTGAATGCAGAACTGGAAACTCTGGCAGAAGTGATGATCATCGCAGAGAAATACCAGGTAGTAGAGCTCTCGATGCACTGTGTCCTGGCACTGACGATCATTCATGGGACTGTGATTGGCCCTCAACTAACCAAGGCCCACAGGCTGCAGTATGTGGTTTTGACCCAGATGGTTCTTCCAAGTGACCAAACTGTGATCCCCCGGTTTGTGGATTATGGTTTAGCATAAAGATTGCAAACTGAATAATTAAGCATGACTCACACATTCGGTCTGAGCTTCAACAGCTGATCTAAAGCACTGCGAACTGTAGGGCAGGGCTGCATGTGGTTTCGTCAGGAAAAAGAGAACCTCGTTATGTGAGCTGACCTTTTTCGGTTGTGAAGCCACCCGTGTCAAAGAGGGACATTCTGGTTGAAGAGGCGGTCATGGGTTCATGGGGTGAATGGGTTTGCCGCTTCAAAACCAGCTGGAAGGGTTTAATATGTTTCCCTCAGGCTCAAAAGGTATGCAAGACCCTGCAACTACGGCCTCACCCATGCATCAAGAGGTCGAACCACCTTCACTGGTGGAATCCTGGTGACGACTAGGTGTCATAAGGATTGAATCCTCGGCACATGCGATGCCCAGGTCTTGATCTCCTGAAGAAGGAGTTGAATGCGGAGACTGCGACTGCATGGGAGATCTTAAAGGCGGCGGAGCATTTTCAACTGGAAGACCTACGGGAGGCGGCGATGCATCTTGGACTTGGATGAGGACTTCTTAGTCCCTAGGGCGCCAGGAGTGCTTTTGTTTTTTGCTTTTGGGTTGTTTTCGTTTCCCGACGTTACCTTTTGGGTAGCTTCAGACTACAAATATCAAGCAACACGTGAAGTTCTGTTCCCTGCTGCGGGCATGGCGGCATGTCCGAAGTGAGGCGTGCGATCCTCATCAGCCCCAAGGTGGCTTTGTGGAAGCGACCTTTTGTGACTGAAGATCTCTTGGACCAAGTGCTCAGTTCCGATTTGATGTGCATTCCGGATGAGGTCTTGTTCGACCTTTTTCTGGCCTGGGAGGAAGGTGAAGGTTGCTTGAGCAGGCGTGAATTGATTGAGAAGTATGTTTGCTTGCAACGGGTTCCGAGCGAGAAGATCAAAGCCTTTGTGTTGAACCCGGAGTTCAACATCCTCAAGACGAGGAAGCCAAACAAAATACCGGATACTTTGCATATTGTAGATCTGGCAGGCCATTTGGGACTGCAGCCTGTTTACAGCCTGGGCGCTGGGTTAGGGGAGTGGATGGAGTGGAAGTTGCCGTCCCACTTTGCTTTGAAGCTGTTGGGATTTCGATTTGCAGATGGCATTGCACTGGAGAACGTGGACTTTAGCTTGTGGTGTGGTGACGACAACCAAGGGATCAATCATGGAAAGCACCAGCAGGTCTTTTCATTCAACGAGTTCGGTAGCATCGAAGCTGGCCAATCGATACGATGCAGATGTGACTTTCTGGTAAGGTGCATCAGGGGAGAAGTGAATTCCTTGAACAGGCTCGAATCTCTTGCCCAGGGTATCAGATTTGAAGGCTTTCTTCAAGACCTTGGCGATGGCCAAAGGGTGAGCAGCTCAGCATGGTGTCGCCGCCATCAGGGCGGCTTTGACCCATGGCTCTCTGATCCATCGACTCTGATCCATCGGCAGTAGCTGTACATGGGGCCATCGACGCATCGAAGCCATTGTCCGGGCGGTCGAAGCACGGCATGGCGATGCACCGAGCGAAAAAGACATGAACCAAGGTAGACTCTTACCGGTATTCTCAGGGTGGTAAGGTGAGCCACGGGATCGAACCACAAGGGTGCTGAAACTGAGTCGGATTGGTTGACTGATGATGTTCTTTGTTTGTATATACACCTCCGGTCGTACCTGCTGAGAAGGTATGACGGGACCCGACGGAACCTGGCACGGGCCCCCGTCGTCACCCCTTCGAAACGAGTTCGGTACGACCGGAGGGCAAACGGGTAAAGGTACGACTGATCCCCTTTCATTTGCTGAACAACTATGACATATATGACTCAACAACTGGTGCTGACACCCAAGAGCTGCATGTTTGGCTGCATGTTTGTCACGCAGGGTAGGTGGTGAGGAGAAAAGAATTGTTGTGTTTGTTTCATTCTTTCCAACTTGGCCCAGTCCGTGGCCGGTGTTTGGGTTGTTGGCTCACAAATCTGCAATTGTTCATTCTGTCCAACTTGCACTAAACCACACAAAGTCCAGTTGTTGGAGGACTTGGGCCATTGTTCAACTGTCAACCAGTCCACACAAACCCTAGGGCTCCAAGTACCTCCTCAGAAGGTATGACTGGACCCTCCAAACCCTCCCCATAACATGTCCAAACACCTTCTAAGGAGGTACGACTGGAGCCCTAGAAAAAATGCAACACCACCAAGTTGTTGGCTCTTATCCAGGGTTTGGGCTACAGTCCAGCTTATATTTTGTTTGTGCACCGAGGATGAACACCCCTTAAAGATCACACCGGATGGATGATCCGAAGAGGAAACAAACAGACCGAGAGTACCAGGAGATGGATATAGAATCGGTCGGAACAGCCATGTCATCCCGTGCACTCCTGCTATATACAGTGGGAAACTCGTGGAACATGCAGCTCACTATGCTATGACCACTGTGCCTTGGAGGAGAACGCTTTGGTTGGAGCTGTTCATGTTCCATGGTTCTCTGTCTGTTGTTATTTTCGGCAGGAGTCTTTGGCAGTATTGCTTTGCCCCGTGTGTCCTCCGAACAAAAGTTGAAAGAGCTTAGAGCAGCTAAGCCCCAGGCTGCCAGGGGTTCTCAGTCATCTGGTGAATTGCAGGGAGTTGTTGACACCTAATGGCAAATGAAATGCATTCAAGATATTCAAGGAGCTGCAACAGTCACCAGTCGCAAAAGGGTTCAGTTGCTCAGGCTCCATGATGGGTCTCCAATGGAAGGTTCCAGATTCATTTTGAATATTTGACCCTTTCTATCCGGACTTTCCACCTAAAAGTTGACCAATCTGTACTTCTCGCTTGAAACCATCAACCACTCAGATCATCCGTTCGTTGGCTCCAGCGGTGCGTGCCAGCCTCGCCCGCGCGGGGGGTTGGCCGCGTCGCGCGGCAACGCCGCGCCGCGCCGAGCAGCCGGGTTGCCATGGTGCAGGACGAGACGAAGAAAGATTGGGTGACTGGGAGAGACGCTTTCAGAAACCCGACAAAGCCCTCTTCAAGCAATATATAGGTAAGAGTAATTAGACGGTACTCTTGCATCTTCACATCTTCAATCATGACTTACACCCCAAATCGAGAAAAGGCAGTTTTAGATGGTGGACATAGCGATTGTTTTATAGTTTTGTTGTGGAGCTCATGGAAGATGGGGACCTGATCTGCGGCAGGATGCACTGGGTATGAGATTGTCAGGAGACATTGGACCTGGATTTCAGAGGTTTTCGGAAGCTTTACGGGTTTTCCGGTCGCATTTGGTTCTAGAGTTGTCAACTGGCTGCCCAAAATCAAGTGATGCCTTGTAACACGCATCGTTGCTTTATATAGAGATCTTCAGAGTCTATTGAGTCTATTGGGGTCGTCAAGTCCTTCTAACGCCTCGTTCTCATCCTTGTAGTGTTCCACCCACTTGACTATTTCAGATTGAACATTGACTGCTACCAGTAGTAGTAATCATCCGTTTTTTACCCTACAAGGGGGGACTGAATCCACTTCGACCTTGTTCAGATCATCAAGCTCCAACTCAAGTCACAGACGCATCCGGATGCGAGACCGGATGCTCAAGTTCTGAGGAAATCAGTTGAGTTTTGTCCTCAAGTCTATCAATACAAACCATTCTTCAATTAATGCCAACTCGTCTCCACGTTTAATAGATTTGTTTCTGAATAAAGTCTTGTCACAAGAATCATCATTGGGAGGCTAGATGCACCTCGATTTTGTTTGTTTTAGTTTATATTTTCGTTCGACACTCTCTGAGTCTCTTGGGACTCTCATGACAGACCATCTCATCGTCCCCGAATCGTCCCCAAGGTAGCAGATCGGCTCGCGGCGTCCTTCGGACGCTCGTTCGGCCGCTTTACCGTGGTGGTGGAAGATCGCTCCGATCGCTGGCACAGCGAGTTCAAGGCGGCACCTGGCAGGAAAGGGAAAGGAGAAAACACATAAAAAAGCTACCCAGGAATGGCCCAGGAAGTACGTGGATAACCTGAAAAACTGTCCATATTTGTTCATGTTGGTCGATCCAGAGTATTCCACGCTTGCGAATCTCGTTCGCTTGAGAGGTAAGAACAGATGGAAAGTTAGGTTAGCCCTTTTTTGCCTTTTTTGAAGGGACAAGGGACAGCAGTCTGGAGTCGAAGATGTGGCGGAACCGGTCGAAGCGGCAGAAACACACGTGTTGGCACCGGTGGAGTTGGGTGTAGTACACTATGGCTCACTAACATGGAAGTGGATGGCAGGGCCCCGAAAGGAAGACGATTTTCCTTTACAAACAGGGGGTGCCATCCACTTCCATGTGATGTGTTCGTCGGAGTGTAGCCTGTGGTGATTTGGAAGATTGACATGCTCTGAGATTGGACCATCCCTTCTTCGGATTGTCCACACACGCGACGCTCCACCCCTCGACGCTGTGATCAGAACCCTTTCGATTTAGACACCTCGAAAGGCGATAGGTGACCAGTTGTTGAGGCTTTAATCGAAATCAGACCACAGCTTTTCATCAGGGAGTGTACTAGGGGGACGCACGATGAGCCATAACAAGTTCTGATTCTTGAGAAGACATCCGCACTCAGTAGCTCTCGTGTCTAGGAGACTGTCCCTTATGAACCAAAGCATTTGAGACGCAGCGAGGCATCGCAACATCCAAGCGCTTTTTTCTTCCAGGAATCAAACAGGAGTAAGCCAAGAGTTTTCAAGAAGCATTTCCAGCCCCAAGGGGGTTTGTCAAGAGTTTGAAGAAGTCCTTACGGTTCAAAAGTCTTTCGGGTCTGCTGGCGATCATATCCAGCTAGTGTGCAGGTAAAAGGAGGTTCATGCAATGGACCAGTGGACAAGGTTCTTTGTGTTGAGTTTGTAAGATACTTTGAGATACCCATGGCCCTGTCACGCAGTTTTCTGGATGCAACAGTCAGGGGACTGTACCCCCACAGTCTGAGAAGCGCTGCGTTTTCTCTCCATGTTGCAGGTCTCAGCTGAGATCCTGTGCGCGTGGTCAGAGGTCTTTCAGAAGATGATGGGCTATGAGTTTGAGGAGCAGTCAAAAGGACAAGTTGCGACTCGCTTGCAGATTGAACCCATTTGGACCCTAAAAGCCATTGAATGTAGAGTCAGAGGAAGAGCCCTCCTCAGGAGGTCCAATGGGTCCTGGTCCATGTCGAGTTGGAGTGTATGTTGGGCAAGCAATTTCAGTGGGTAAGCCATTGATGACCACCTTGTCGCGAAGGTCCCTTGACAGTTGCCTGTCTTCGCCGGAGTAGTTTGAAGAGTTCTGCACTGTTTAGTTCCCCAAAAGTTCTTCACTTGTAACATAATGAGCAAGGATCATTCGTTCATTTCAAGCCTAAAACCCATTTGCATCTTGTTATATAGTTGCCTCTCTTTGGTGCTGCATGTTCATGTTCAACTTGACACTTGCTTGCAGAAACACCAGTGCTACTCATGACCGCTGGTAGCATGACAGGCTTCGAACAGCCAAACGATGTTGCTTCCAAGGCCCGAGTGTTTCTTTCTTAGGGGAGCGGGAGCATTGCCAACATGATCAACATGGTTGTCCTAGACTGACTCGATCTCAACAAGCCCACTCACTTTACTGAGGTCATCCGAGATTTCTCACCGCAGGGAGTGGAGGCGTTTTTGCGTTCCTCAGACTGCAGGTGTTTGTTCACAACCTGTTTTGCCATAGTTGTTCATTTCTGACAAATTGTTGGAATTTATGTTGCACATTTATTTGTTTGGATGTCCATGACAGACATAATCCAAGGTTTCCTTTATTCCGGAACCTTGAATGCCGAACTGGAAACTCTGGCAGAAGTGGCTATCATCGCCGACAAGTACCAAGTACTCGACCTTGCGATGCACTGTGTCTTGGCACTGACGGTTATTCATGTGAAGATGGGTTTTTCTGTGGCACCCTTCTTGGCATCCTGATTGAGCAAGGAAGACCCTTCCACGAGGAGAGTCTTTAGTGAAAGGACAGAAAAAAGAACAACACAACTAGGAGGACGCTGGGTGTGTCTGGGTCCGAGCTTCTTTGTGTGTTTTCTTTTTTTGTTTGCTCGTGACATTTATCAACCCTGTATTCTGAATGCGCAGTTCGCTGTGAAGCACTCCATGTAATGCTAGTTCAGCTTCATCGCTTCCCATGTCCAGACTTAGTCAGTCTGAAGCCCTGGGGTTCCAACTATATACCTCCGTTTCGGTTCGGTGGGACTATTTTCTGGGGGTGCCATCAGGGGTCGGGTCGAAGACCACCGAACCGGGTCGGATGCGGCCAGGAACGGAGGTCGTGCCAAGTGGGAGCCCATGGGAGCGGTTCCATGTCATGGAACTGATGGACTCCATGAATCAAACACGGCCGCAACCAAACGCCCCGTACGGCCCATCCAAGAACCTGTGCTTTTTTTTCCTGAGCAAAACACAGAGAGGTTTTTTGTGACCGTAAATAGGATCCGGAAAACCTGGGATAGTCTATATAGGGTTCTTCAATCCTGTTGGAAAAACATGAAAACCTGGCCCTGAGGGCCGCTGGAACACTGGATCAGCAAGGCCGATGTGGGATCCGCAGATCCGTATACGAACGTCGAGAAAGCAGCGTTCTCGGCCCGGGAGACCGTGTCCCCTTTGAGACACGGCACCGTTGAATGCTGTTGAATGATGTTGGATGGGTCCGTCATGAGTGATAGTCAGCAGTCAGCAAGCAAGCTGAAGATGTCGAAGGGCCAACGCCTCTGACCAAAAAGTCCTGAAGATGTCGAAGTGACGACTGGGTGTCATATCCAATCCCTGAATCCTCGTCACACGCGGGTGCCCAGGTCTTGATCTCTTGAAGAAGGAGTTGAATGCAGAAACTGCTTGGGAGATCTTGAAGGCTGCGGAGCAATTTGAACTAGGAGACCTACGCGAGGCGGCCATGCATCTTGGACTTGGATGATGTCTTTTGGTCCTGCATGGAACAAAAGGGCGCCAGGAGTGCTTTTGCTTTTGTTGTTCTTGGCTTGCTTTCGTTTCGCAACGTCATATGTATTTTTGGAGCTTCAGACAACAAATATCCATCAACACGTGAAGTTCTGTTCCCTGCTGCGGGCATGGCGGCATGGCCAAAGTGAGGCATACAATCCTCATCAGCCCCAAGGTGGCTTTGTGGAAGCGACCTTTTGTGAGTGAAGATCTCTTGGACCAAGTGCTCAGTTCCGATTTGATGTGCATTCCGGATGAGGTCTTGTTCGACCTTTTTCTGGGCTGGGAGGAAGGTGAAGGTTGCTTGAGCAGGCGTGAGTTGATTGAGAAGTATGTTTGCTTGCAAAGCGTTCCGAGCGAGAAGATCAAAGCCTTTGTGTTGAACCCGAAGTTCAACATCCTCAAGGCACGAAAACCCCGGAAAATACCGGTCACGGAGCACACGGTCGACCTAGAAGGCCGCTTGGCATTGCAGCCATATTGCAGCTCAAGCACTGGAACAGGAGAGTGGATGGAGTGGAAGTTGCCGTCCCACTTTGCTTTGAAGTTGTTGGGATTTCGAGTGACAGATCAACTAGAGAACTTGGACTTCTGCTTGTGGTGTGGCAACCACAACCAAGGGATCAAACATGGAAAGCACCAGCAGGTCTTTTCATCCCAAGCCTTTGGTAGCATCCAAGCCGGCCAATTGATCCAATGCCGATGTGACTTTTTGGTGAGGTGCATCAGGGGAGAAGTGAACTCACCCTCAGCTGGACTCCTTGCCTCTGAGATCCGATTCGAAGGTCTTCTTCAAGACTTTACCGCAGAAGCTCAGAGGGAGGCCATCCCAAGCTCATCGTGGTGGCATGGCGAGGGGCCACAGGGCAGTGTGCTCGACCCATGGCATGACACATGGGTAGACTATCATGATGCATGGCACACAAGGGACCCATGGAAGTAGCTGTCCGCTGCCAGAAACGCGTCCGTTTGGGATCCGTTGGAAGTGCAAATGACTCAAGATACGGACGCTTCATGTGCAACAGTTTGGCGAAAAGGTGGCTGCAGCTGACCTCGCTGGGCTGTTCAATGGACCATCCAAGCTAGACCCTGGCGGCCTATCGCTGCCCCGTACTTGTTGATTAAGGTTTTGCAATGGATTTACAGCATCTAAGTTGGTTAAGCTGCAATTGCAGCGGTGAGAGAGGATGAGTTGGCTTATGCAAGCGGACTAAGATTGTGAGAACGCTGCTCATGACAACATGTTTCTGGTCTCCAGTTCCGGGACTGTTTCGACATGTTGACAGTCTCAGACATGCCTAGATCGACATGCTGAACCCATGTGTCAGATTGTTGTGGTCATGGGTCATATAGTACTTATTTGCCTCCAAACATCTTCTCCTGTCTTCAACCAGCTGACACCGAGTCAGCTGCTTCTCCTCCATGAGTTCAGCTCCAGTTCCTAAGTGACCCTGCTCGGAGGCTTGTTCGTGACCGAACCAACTCAGCATGCGGGAAACCCTCTTCTTTCGAATCGCCAGGCTGGCTCGAACCAGTATGGATGGACGGGATGAACAATCCCAGGCGCATTCCGGACAGTGACTGTATGGCTGTGCATGCATGTCTCAACAACCGATTTCAACGGTGTCCACCGCGCGTCAACGGTGTTGAGTTCCGCTCCAAGGGTGTGTGACAGTTCGGATGGTTGAGTTCCTTCCAGCCATATCAAGCATCTTGCTTAGCCTGGGGTCCTTCACGCTCTGGGTCTGGGTCTGGGTCCGAACACTCGACACACGCCGGTTTCCTTCGCGTGCAGCATCATCACCGTGTTAAGTCGCGTCAGTTTGGAAGATGCCGGCATGGTTTTGGGTGATGCTGCATCTTCGCACACCAAGATGTTCAATTCAGTTGATTCTCCTGTGAGACTTGATTGTCGATGTTTTTTGGTCCACAGGCTTGAGGCTTGCAGTGAAGAATGGCCGAATGGCCTAAGTTACCCGATTGAAACGTTGTTTGGGGCATTGGGGAACAGGCCACTGGAGCCGCATGCAGAAACAACCTCTTATATAGTTGGTCAGAGTGTGGGGGGGACGCTTGATTGACTTGATGTAGAAGGCATAAGTATTAGCGTAGCATGTTGGCCATACAGGCAATTCTCCATGCAATTTCTTTAATTTCCCACTGCTGTGCGTGCGTGGCAGCTGTCCAATACAAAGCACCATGCACCATGCTCGCCAATGAAGGACAGATGTGGAAAGCAAGAAAAAAACAACGCAGCACATGGGTTACCCTAAACAACAAAGCCATACATGTTCATACATGTTCCATGTTCTGCGGACAAAGACAAGTTCTTCTTACATAGTTACTTGTAGTCTCCTCTTTGACCGCTCATTGGATCACGGTAAATTTTCGCTTCAGGTGCTTCCAGCGGGTGGCCAATCCTCACATCAGAGATATGGTATGGTCATTAAAAGCATCCATGTACAAATGTTCAACACCACCATCAAGTAGATAAGTTCCCAGCCCCTCTTGAAATGGACAATCAATGAAATACACACCATTTACTAACAACTCGGTAGAAAACCAACACATTCCGCTAAAACCAATCCTACAATCACAGAAATGGCGGTAGCAGTGGCCAATCTGTGGGACATCACGAAGAAGGAATGTGTACCTTGGGTTGAAATGGGCGATGCCACGATTCCGGAGTTTGCTGAACATGGATCTTGATGACCTGGACACGTGGAGAACCTAAAGAATAAAAACAAAATACTGTCTTAAGGGGATGGGTTTTCCCACTCAAAACAAAACACGAGCAGGTGGAGTTTATTCGGTGAACAAACTGTGTGTTTTTCAAGGGATGGAACAGCGGCAAAAGGGAAAACGGTCAGACGAAGACCCAGGAAAAGATGGAAAAGACGCAGGTGTCGACTCCTCTTCACCAATGGTCAGATGCGATCTCCAGCGGGAGCCACGCAAAAAAGACAGGAGCGCTTTTCTGCTCTTTGATCTCATCCATCCAAACCTGGAGCCTGCGGATCAGGTTGTTTTGTATGATGTCTGCGCAATTTCGAGCGAGGACTGACGAGGTACGAGGTCCGTTTGGAATTGACCAGGTAAATTGACCAGATGATTTAGGTCATTTTCCCCGGAACTGGGTCAATCCCCCCGAAACTGGGGAAGATGTGGATCTTCTTTCTCCGCAAGAGTGAACAATAACTTCGGGTCACATCGGATCGCATCGGCCGTTCCGGTTCCGGTTAGGGTTTTGGGCGTGAAAAGCCAGATTTAAAAAAAAAAAAATCATCGAAACGAAGCAGATCTCATGATGCATGTTTGGCCTGTTCAATCGTTTTTTTCTCCTGTAACTAGTTGTGTTCTAATCATTGGAGTTGTTGGAGACACCAAAGCCGTCCCACCATTCCAGCATCGCTAAAAACACGTTCCCGAACAAAGCCACTCTTCCCAACCTCCTTCTTCGCAAACCCCTCCCAACCCGTCTTCTTCGCCGCGGAGTGAGCGAGCCACACCCCGTTGGTTCACACTTTCGCGCTGTCGCGACACGTGTCTCGAGGGTCCACGCCGGTGTCCACACGGGTGTGAGACCGCCACCGACCGGACCAGGTGGCGGAGAAGTTGGCCTTTTCCTTCAACAAGAGCGGCGACTTCACCGTGGTGGTGCTGGAGGGCGACTCCAGTGGCGAAAAGGTCCGGACCGAGTTCAAGGCGGCGCGGAGCTCGCGGAGTGTTCGCCTCGAAACGTACTCTGAGCGGGGCGGAGCGGTGTTGTCCTGGTGTGGTTGGCGCGACGTGACACGAAAGAACATGGCGGTGAAACGCGGAAGGCGACCGCGGGGCTGTTTGGTCACAAAAACCATTTGGATTGACAAAAACGAGTTGCGTGAGGGGTGCCATGGGTGGATGGCTGGGTAGGTCTTTGGAGGATTAGATGGTTCATTCCAACACTGTGTGTGTGCGCGCAAGATTTGATGGGATGTCAATGTGTAGAGGACGTGACGCAAGACTCCTCAGACAAGATCAAGTTTGATGAAACCCGAACCTCACAAGACAATTGTCTTGGAAGTGAACAATTGTCTTGGAAGACTACTTATCCACTTTCGTGTTGGTGAGTCCCAGTGTGGGCAAATCATGACCTGCGACATCCAATGCTGCCATGATTTGAACGCCCAATGATTTTCAGGTTTGGTCCGTGATCATGTCCTCATGGTCTGAGTATTTTGACAAGATGCTTGGCCAGTACTGCGGCCGTTGGTACGGCTGATACGTGACAATCTGTTGGGCAGTGAGAGGAAATCATACTGTTTGTGGTTCTGTGATCCCTATTGACGGTTAGGGGAGTGCTGCTTTAGATGCGTATGGGAGTCGTTCAACAAACCAATCTCTAATATGCTTATAGTAAACCAAATACCGGAACAAACTGTTGTTTTAGTATGCTTTAGTCCCTTTATGTTTGATGACAGTTAGGAAAGTACTAGCTGAAAGTGTGCATGATGAGGATATGTTTTGTTAATATTATAATATGTTGTTGTTGATGATGACACTGATGAGACTTGAGCAACTGTTTGATGTTCGACACACACTCAGGATGATGAGCCATGAGTTTGAGGAAAACACACAGCGTCAGGTGGCCGCTGGGCAGGGAAGCATAAGGTATCCTGTGGGTGGCAGAGCAGAGTTGTCCTGTTTTAAGCTGGTTGAGTCTGCACTTCCAGTGAGTGACTAGTTTGAAACGTCACGGTTGACGGTTGGACGAGATTCCTGACGACTTTGACCTGTAAGTAAAGGACAGCTACGAATCGAACAGATTGTCCATCATTCCCATGTGGCTTTAGCGATCCTTTTCTGGAAGATGGTCATCTACAGCAGAGATTGTGGTGGTTTAGTGTTGACTCAACCAAGTCAATGTTGTCGATGTTGAGTGTCGATGTTGAGTGTGAAGAGCCGCACAGGAGCGGCTCCTTTGGCAGTATGCTAGATGTATGTTCCCTAGAAGTCGAACCACCATTGTTTTAATAGCCTTTACCGAACCACCATTGTTTTACTAAGGGTTTTACTCTACAAAACCAGGTCAACAATTTTAAAAATGGTCGACTTGACTTCCAGGGTGTTTGTATGATAAAGCAGGTTATTGAAGGACCCAACTTTCATCCTGTCCTGTCCCACATTGGTTTGGGGTAGACCTTTTAACGTCCAAATCCCACGAACCTGCTAGACTGTAAACAATTGAAGTTGCTAAACCTCTAAATCAGATTAAGAGGATGTCAACTAAAATGCAGACAACCGATACAAGAACAAACATAAAAATAACTAAAAACAAACAATCACAAATTCTCGTCCTCAACAAAGCGGACTCATTTTGTTTTGTTGTCTCTGTATACTAATTGTAACGAACAAAGTTAGTCTCAAAACAGGGAGCCCAGGCCGCAGACGGTCGGAGGGAGTACAAGGGAAAGCAAACGACCCAATAACCCATTTGCAGAAAAGACTGCCTCTCATCATCTTGACAAACCAGTAGTATGCTGAAGCAAACACCATGTATACCCAGCGATCCAAGAACATTCCCGCTGGTTAAATCACGTCAACCTGGTTCTGAGATGTGTTTCTTGATCTGTATGGAGCAAGCCAATCTCTTCTTGAGCGACCCTGGCCGAGTGCCTCCTGCGCTTCTCCGCCAAAAACTCTTATGAAGCAAGTCCATCGATTCTTCCATCAAAATTCCCAACACCTTTCGTTTCGCAGCTACCTGGATCGTTTCTAAGACAGTAGCTCAATCCAATGATCCACCGATGCCAAGACATGTTGCTTTGTGACCTGGGGTATGGTAGATCAATCCGATCCGATTCGATCCGATCCGCTCAGGTGATCCGCGACTTTTCGCCCAAAGGCATCGAGGTCGTCTACCTCCGCCAGAGGGGGAGTTGCGGAGGTCGAGCGGATTGGAGGTCCAGACTTCGCAGACTTGGCGAAGCCTAGGAATGGGTCAAAACCGGTTTTTCCTCACCGGAAAGGAACAGAATGGACGGAATGGATGACCTAAAGGAGACCTATGGGTGTGCGTAAAAATTGGGAGACCTCCCAGGTAACGACTTCCTGGAAGAAGGAAAATCGACTAAAACCCAAGGGGTCTCCTTATTTTTTGATACACACCCATATCGAGGTGACCCATTAGTTGGAGCTGGAGGCTTTTCTTGAAGGTCTTGGGGGAATGTAAATATGCGGACGTTCCATGGAGTTTTTTTGGGCAAGCTATCCGTTGATCGTCGAGTTTGAGAAGAACGGCTGCCAGTTGTTTGAGGTAATGTGAGTGGATTCACACCGAATTGAACAGGTTGGCAAGCTGAGTTGTCAGCATTGTGAGATGTCGAGGAAGTGTCATTCCAAGTCTTGTTCCCGGATCCTGGTCGATTCACGTGCCGATTCATGTTTGTCAAAGATTTCTCCCAAAGAAATCCACATACCAGACCATAAGTCATCATAAATAAGTTCACACTTGTCACATATTTTTCTATACAACGAAAAGACTAAGACAGAGCCGAATCCAGCCACTTCAGCAAGCCTTTAGAATAGCATCAAATTGCGCTAGGTCTTCTTGCGCTTCCTTTACTCCGGCACCTTGGAAGCCTCTCTGGAGACCTTGGTGGAGGTCATGGTCATCGCCGACAAATACCAGGTGCCCGAGCTTTCAAGCCATTGCAGCTCAGGTGGCAGCGATGTTCCTTTGAGTTTTGAAGTGAAAGCGTTGGTTTTTCAAGAACGTCATGGTTTAGTGAATTGAAGTGTGTTTTTTTTTGATTTGATGTTTATGGGATCGCATTTTGCGCCTTAACGTACTAGAAACAAACATGACAAAACGACCAGGCTGTTCTACCGGGGAGACATGCACTGAAACTAGAAACACACTGCAACATGCCACAAAGAAAACGTACAAGGATGTATACACTGAAAAAAGACAGTGCAAGGTATATAGGTAGGCTATTATGCTCTGAATCTTAGGTGTGTTTCTTTTGGGAGGAGGAGGTAGCTTAACTATTTGTGAACCTTCAGTGAACACCAACACGAGGCAACGAACTCCTGCGGGCGCATCTCAGTGCTGACACCGCGTGGGAGACTCGGCGATCCGAGCGAAAGCGGGCGGGGACGGGGCGGGCCGCTCCGGCCACTCGTCTGGGTTTTGCAGATCGGATGATTTTTGTGTTACTTTCCCCTCTATATGGGTGAATTCCTCCCTCGTCTTTTTGTGATTTCTGTGTATTTTCCGCGAGCTTGATGAATCGGCATGAGGGAACAGACTTCTTTTTCCGGGTTCCTGGACAAATCCAAGAAAAGCACTCACTGGGTTGAGCCCAACCACCCAACTCCATTCTTTCGTCCTGGAATTGGTGTTCTGCCTAAGGAAGAAAGTACGCGGATGGACACCTCTTGGGGGATTTTTTTGGGGAATTGGCTTCCCCCAGCAGGGACCAGAAGAGACCAGCGTCAATCAGTGAACCAATAAAAGCATCCGCCCGAGACGGAGAAAAAACAAAACCACATAGGTGGAGAGTTCGGAGACTTAGCCGGTGGAGACTAGTGAAGCGAGTGTTCGACCGAATCGACGACCTGGCAAGTCAACCTTCGGACCGGTCTTGCGGGGGTTCAGTATGGACTCACACAAAGCGACCGCAGCTGGCTGTGTCAGAACAGAGTGGTTTCCCAGAGGTTTTGGCCGTTCTGAAGCACGCTGCATACTGAATGCGGCGCTCAGCCGCTGAGGAGATCTTCAAGGCCGCGGACGTCTTTCAGTTCGAACAGCTTCGCGAGGAAGCGATGCACGCCATCCTCATCGAGCCCAAGGTGGAGGGCGAAAAGCGAGGAGGTGATTAGCATAGGCTTTATAGGGTTTGGGAGTGTTGGACGACACTTTCCATGACACTTTACATGAATCATGGCTCATGTATATGGATTTGTTACTTACATTGGGGTGGTTTTAAGGTGTTCCATTGGTCACTGTAGGGTAAATAGTATTGACATACCATACATGGATTGTTGGGGATAGGGTTTGGGAGAGTCTATAGTAGCTGCCCAGATTGATGAGCTAACCAGAGGCTCAGAGGTTGAGTATTTGTCTTATGTTGACAGAAAGGGTAAAATCATATGTGTGCGTTTTAGATGTTGAGATGAAGCAGCATTTGCACCGATCAGATACCAACGCTGGCACGACAAAAAGAGGCTTTCCTTGCAGACTGGTGCCGCTGAGAAGGATGGAATTCGATGGTTGCAGTCGTCTATTCTTGGGAATGGTTCGCACCAGAGAGGAATAGTCAGTGGTAGGATACCTTAACCGTAACCCGAATCCTGACCTTCATCTCTATATGTGGCCTATACTCCAAGGACTCATGTTTTTCAACCAATGTTGGAGTCTATGTTGGAACCTATGTTTGGGTATCCAGCTTGAATACCCCGGGCCATTCCTTATTCCCTGAATTCCTGGCCCACCATTTGTTTTTATGGTCTGAATCTCAAAGAACCATTGTGTTTGCTAAGGACTTTAGACTATATAGACCCCCAAATCGATAGAAAAGTAAATCCCCACCAAAAACGTATTGGAAACCGTTTCTATCTATTTGGGTACCACAATTTTAAAACCAGCTCAACCATGTTCAATCCGTTCAATCTTGTTTTTTGTTTTAAGGCTAGGCCTAATTGGGTCTGTCCTATTACCCGGTTTCTGCCGGTAAACAAGAACATCACTATGTTTTAGGGATGTCGGCCTGCAACCACACCCCATCATCCACTGCTGCTGGTCATAGGATATATACCCAAAGTTATAGTTCTAAAGACTGAAGCTCCAAGTAAGTAAGTTCCAAGTGACTAGTATTACCCTAGGTAAGAAGGGTACTATAAGGAGTAGTAAGTTCCAAGTTCTAAGGACTGAAGCTGTACCGACCCAGAAACCCTGTGTGCCAGAAGATGTGGCAGGCTCATGCCAGATGTTTCGCTCTTAGTCCCTCCCAGACACCTGGCCGACTGCCATCGCTCCAGGTGGCTTTAGCACGAAGGCCTGCGGTGAATGAGCGGCTCCTGCAGGAAGTGCTCAGTGCCTCGTTGCAGGGTCCGGTGTTGCTTTATCCGAAGGTGAATAGAAGTAGGAACATCCATATGCACATCGAAGGCCAGACAGGCTCAAGATTTAACAGTTATTTGGAGATTTATATAGAGTGATACAAATAATAAAGGCAAACAGGAAGTTAGATCAGTGCATGGTAGCCACTATCAATCTGCATGCCTCTTTTGCATACATTAGTCATGGTGACTCAACTAGTTTATTTGTTGTGCGCCGCCTCCCCCACACGAAAAGCAGACACCACATGGCAAATGTTCTGCTACCCTAGGGCTCCAAGTACCTTCTGAGAAGGTGGGACTGGGGTGGGTGCCAGGAGGGTCCAGTCACACCGAACCTGAGGAGGTTTTACTGGAATCCCAGGTCTAGCGACTTGCTGAGGCAGCGACTTGCTGTGCGTCTCCGATGAGGACTTGTTCGATCTCCTCGTCAACTGGGATGACGATGCGGAGTACTCGCAGGACGTGTCCCGGGCGAAGCTCATCGAGAAGTACGTGTCCATGGCGAAAATCTCGGATGAGAAGATCCGTGGCTGGGCAGTGCGGAGAAGGAAGTGAAGAGGTGTGAAGGATGGAGAAGAGGTGTGAACACCAAATAGACTCTGTAAAATGTATACATGGTACCTCTTTGTGTTTTATCTCGAGTACTATTCTTTTCATTTAGACCTTTTTCCAATCAATGCTTGATGTTGACAAGATAAAATTATACTGTAGCTTTGTCAGGTGTTCCTAGACTTTCGCTAATCCAGCCCCCACAGACCATGGGATCATCACCTGGGGCTTTTAGGTATACGTCCTAGTAGTTCTATTTTCTTCCACATGTCATTCTATTGCCCAGACAGCTCCTTCCTCCACACCTCCACTTCTCCTCACCTCTTTCCGCCGAACAATCACCCCGCGTCGTCCGCGACGTTCGACCTTCGTCGTCCGCGACGCGCGGAGTGAGCGGAGCGGAGCGTCCGCGGCCACCGGCAGGTTTGATGACCGGATCCATCGAGGAGCCCGAGCGGAAGCGGCTGAAGTCCTTGAGGTCCGTCTGCACGCGCAGCGAGCATACCCGAGACGTCATCGGCTGTATCCGAGGCCCGGGGAGTCGGACTCTTCGAGGACTGTCGCTGTTGCCCGGGACAGCTCGGTGTGCAGTACCCATGAGGCGACTAATGGGACTGCCATAGATGCCGATCAGTTGGGGTGGTGCCAGGGGGGTCAATGTAGGCATATAATCCATACATGGAGCGTTTGGGGTATGGGGGGCTTTTGGTTTGGGGTGGGTTGGGGTGGGGTTTGGGGTGTGTGTTGATCTGGCAGATGAGAGGTACGGAGAGGGCTGTCTTGTGTTGCTTGTCTCGATTTGGGCTGTTTGTGTTTGTCAAGAACTAATATGTTTGCGCAAGAGCCCTGCTGTGTTGCTGTGTTGAGATGTGCGTTTGATATCGTTGGATCATCAAGCCAGAGATGAATCTGGTTGCAGCCAGACGTATCTGTTTCACAATTGCACAACGTATACATTGTTTATCCTTTGTTGAAACAACATGAAGCAAATAACCTATACACATATAGACTATACAGAAAGTAACCAAATGCATTTGACCTCCCGCCGGTCACTCCGCGCATCGACCGTCGGGTCGATGCGACGGGCGACGCTCTGAAGAGGCCGCTTCGACCGATGGGCGGCCAACCGATTTCAAGGGTTTCGACCCGGCAACCTGGGCGAGCGGCTTGGCGGACGCGGACCGCGGAGCAGTATACGGGGAGGAACGGCGGAGGTCGGGGGAGGCGTTTGTTCGTTCGTTCGGGGGCGGACCAAAACGACAAGAAAAGAGAGTCGAGAGTTGGTACATGTGGATTCTTATGGATTCTTATCAAAGTTGTTTAGGGACTGGTTTGTGTACTTTGTGCTTTGCTCAGTGTGTATAATATATAATATATATCTATATGTGTGTGTCAGTGTTTTTAAGGTGCTTTTCAATGACCAGCAGGCGATGTCCTTTACTTTTACTTTACATCGATCAAAGATTACAAATATATGGGTCAGCCAACTGAGCTGTTCTTGGCAAATCCGTCGACGGACGGGAAGTCCTCTCTTCAAAACATCCTGTCCGTCGACGTTATGCAGGGGATAAGATTCCTCATCTGGGATGGATTGTATATCATGCCTTCGGTCTCTCCTGTTATATACCTGTACAGCCCGTGAACAATTATCTCTATTTTTGAACCAGGCCTTTACCAACCACCATCATCCATCACCCACTGTTACAGGTAGTGGGATAGACCCAAACGATGCCATTGTTTTGGCAAGAGGGCCACGAGGGTCATTGCCATGCTCATGGCTACACCAGCCTGCTCAGCCTGATTCTTTCGAAGGGGTCCCTGAAAACCTCGGTCTCAGGCAATTTTGGATCCGAACAAACTTGCCTACCAGGGGCCCCACAAACCATGAAAAAAACTATAAAGTTTTCCCTAGCAAAAATCATGCAATGACTTTTGTATGTGAAAACTCGTGAAAACCTTTGTTTGTTTCATGGTTTTGAGGGCTCCTGGTAGGTCTCAGATATGTGTTTGGTTGGCATTTTTGGCTGTTCCGGACGTGCACTTTGCGAAAACCTGACTAAAACCCTTGTGACCTTGTGTCCATTCCAATCAGTTATATCACCTTCCTTTCAAAAAGCCAAGCTTTGACCCGACTTCGCGCCGTCCGTTGGGGCGCAGGTACTTCCTCTCGAACTGGGTGCATTTCGTGCACAGCCCCAACACCAACGTGGGCAGCATGTTCGCCCTGGCCAGCTGCGCGGAGCATTCCTTCCAGAACGCGGGCAGCTGGGTGGAGTGGCGCCTTCCACTCTTCGCGGTCAAGCTGTTGGCAGTGAGGTTCCGAAAGGAAGTCGGACGCTGGGAGTTGCGTAGCGGGAGTTGCGTAGCGTAGCGTGTTTATTTTAGGGAGGATTTTTGATAATTTAAAGATCTTGAACTCCTCCCCCTCCCCAAAAACAAATGGAATTGAGAATGCTCATCATATGGAAGGTTTGGATGAATCAAGAGTCTTATAAGGAGGAGTTTGGTCGATGGGGGAAGAGTGGAGGGGTTTTCCAGGGACACCACTACTGTAGCGGGAAGAACATGGTATGGAAGAGCAGAAGGCTTGGGTGTACTAGTGGTTGGGAGTAGCAAGGCTGGAGATTTGGAGGGCTTGCTGCCATGCCACGGGGTGTCTACCACTAGAGGCCCTCGGTCAAGGGGAGCCGAGTGGGTAGTTTTGGGGTTTTGAGCCGTGCCACTTGGAAGGGGGAAAAGGAGCAAAGAGTTGGGTGAAGTCCAAAGTAAGTATCTTCTTCAAGGTCACGAGCTGCTTGTGACTCAGAAGAGGGATGATCTAAAGCAAGTCGTTGTGTCCAAGGATGCTTTGGATTGGTCCTAGCTACTTTCCCGCACTGACACTATATGTGTGATACGGTTGAGGTTTTGCTTGGACTGCTATAGTGATTTTATGTTGCAACTAATTTAGACAGATCTCGCTCTATTCCGCCACTTTGGGGGCACCAGGGGGGTGAGCTCCGCTGCAGTCGACCACCGCTCCAGTCGAACTCCGACCGGAGGGGGTCTCCGCATCCGCGCCTACCCGTCTTCGCGGTCAGGAAAGGACATCGACCTCACCGTGTCCTGCGCCAATGATAGCTCCGGTTGGCAGCAGGTCCTCTCCTCCAAGGATCGTCCCATCAAGGCGACAAACCCTTTGGGGCAGGCGACGGTTGGTGGTTCAACGACAGGGGGATCTCTGGTTGACACCGGGTCAAATGAACAGATTTCTATATATAAAGGATGTCAACCTACCGTGGTCTGGTGAAGGATATGGAGTTCCGCACGGTCATGTGTAATCATATGATACTCGTATGTTGTGTATGTGCAGATTTGATGAGGCATAGTTTTTGGGGTGTGGCTTTTTGGCAGACGAGAGACGAGAGAAAGGAACTGAAGAACTAAATGGCAACCTACAGGTCAGGAATGGACCTCATTTGACTGGAGATGGTCATACGAAAACACTACTCAAGGAGATCAAAAGATCAGGTTTTACTTTCCCTAGGGATCCACATACCTTCTCAGAAGGTACGACTGGGCCCTCCAAGCCTACTTAAATAGTCTCCAATCACCGTACCTGAGAAGGTACGACTGGATCCCCAGGGTTTGTCAGACTGGGACTTCTAGGGGTGAGAGTGGTGTATGATGATGTGAATACCACGTTGCAGTTGGTTGGATGAGATGGGTTCTTGTCAGGTGGCCCATGAGTGGCCCAAGCGTGCAGGGGACATGCACGGTGTAAATGGGTGAGCTGCCCAGATGAATATACCCCAGGCAAGACCGGTGAGCCCCATTGACCCCAGACATGAATACCCCCAAATGGGAGGGTTTCACGCCATGCCAGTCCTAGCAAATGTGTCCTTATTTAAAGACATCGAATCTGTACTCATTTGGTTCTGATGGTGGGATGGGCTTTCATTGTCAAACACCGTCCGCGGATGCGTCCGCGGATGCGCGTCCGCAGCTAGCGCTTCACGCCCCGGGCGCAGGCGCAGGAGGTCGTGCCAAGCAGGTGCGAGTTCCTGGTGAAGCGATTCAAGGTGGAAATCTGCCCTTTGGCGACAGACGGACCGTTGATTCATTGGGTTTATAAGAGCTACCAGGGGCCCCACATGGCCCATCAAACACCTAGTTTTCCCGAGCAAAAAACGTTGTTTTTGTATATGAACACCTTTGTTTTTCATGGTTTGGTTCGGGCCCCTGGTACTTGTTACTTGTTACCCAGCTGACCCATGGTGGCGCAGTCCTATGGCCTACATGTTTGGTGTGTTTCTTTCTTGGTTTCATTTGTGGACTGGACTTGTTCAATTTCAAAGACTTGTCAAAGGATTAAGGATTGGGTAATTAGTGGATTCCAGGAGCCCTCAAAACCATTAAAAAAAAACATTGGAAAAAAACAAAGACATTCATATTCAAAAACCATGTTTGTTGCTAGGGAAAACTATAGGTTGTTCATGGTTTGTGGGACCCCTGGTTGGGTATGGTGAGTGGATTCGAATGCCTTCTAGATTCGGTTTCCGGTGTTTTGACAGCTCGTCAAACGTCGATCTGCTGTGATTCTGGGACCTCAGTCGCCAGTGCTTCATGCTTTTGGAAAGTCCACACACCTTAGGTGCCACAGTTCTGAATACTTTAAGGCTCTTGAACTCTCGCGTTCGGTGAGAACAAACACCATCAAAACCGCCGGCCGCCAGCCGGGGCCAAACGCACACCAGCCACCCTAAGGATCCTTGGACCCTCCTTAGTAGGGGTCGAACCCTCTATAACAAGGGTTTGTACCCTCAAAACCCTTGTTTTTGAGGGTGCGGATCCTTAGGGCAACACAATTCAGCCACTTTGGCGGTCGGATGTTTACACGCGGCTGCCAAAGCTGCCACGGTTGACTCGAGCGCCAGCGAGCGAGCCGTCGAGCGTCTTGCCGCTTCGTGAGGTAAGGGATCCTTTGATCCCTCAGACATCCGATTCGAAGGCATCCTCCAAGAGAGGGCCAGCTGAGTGATTGAGTCCCCGAAGCAGCTGCACCGAGCCGGAGCCGGAGCCGCCGAGACCCGAAACCATCCGAGCTGTACAGTTGGGTGTGGTACGACAGAACGCGACACAGCATAGTTGGACAGATGAAGACGCAGTGCACAGGTCTATCTGGGCATGATGTAGGTTCCAAGATTGCTCCTCCACAGTGACAAAGTACTCCAACTTGTGGTTGATATGCTCGAACAGTCGCATATAGTTCTTCGTGTTTTTGACTTGGTGGAGCGTATCTTCCCAGCTTTTGCACTTTCAACTGAAATTCCTTTTATATGTCATGTATATTTATGTATTTATTTATAGGTGTTTGGCTAGGATATCGGAAGGAGCAGAAGCTGGGGCATTCCAAGCTTGGGTAGACATCAATAGATGAGGCACATCGCCCTCATTAGGTGTCAAAGGTGTGGGCTAGCGGAAGGGAACACAAGTCGTTCCTGCAGCAGCACTGCACAGACAGAGAGGCAAAAGAGGGATGTGGCGAAGGCGGTGCCAAACTACCCACTTGGCTTTGCTTAAGGTAAGCTTTCCCTATGGGTAGATCCCCTTCTGGGGAATATGTTATATCTTTTCTAGATTCTGGATTCCTTAAATGGAAGCCATCAGATTGGCCATTCCAAGAGGATTCTTGAAGGGTGGGAAGGTGTTGCCTTGTTACATGACTTTAGCCTGGCAGATGCTATTCTTTGGCCACCAGTGGTTTCATGGGGTTCATCCTGGCCAAACACCTGCATTTTAGTTGAAAGATGCTGAAACTGAAGGGATTTGATGTCCGCCGTCCACCTTTCTGCCAGAGAATTTCAGGCTGCTCATCAACAACTACCCAGGATCCTTGTGCTAACAAAGAATATTATATATATAGAAGATCTGCCAGGATCTTGGGTCTTCCAGAGCTGCCATCATAGATGATCGATGGGAGGTTCATTTCTCGTTGCCATTGGTGATTAACACGGCGGACATCCTGCACCCAAGGTGCATGAAGGTGCCAAATTTGCATCTGTTCCCTTCCGTTGAGATTCCCGGATTCATCGATCAAGGATAATCAAGGTGGGTTGAGGCGAAAGATGTTCCCAAAAGAGGCGCGGAGGTCGAGTCAAATCGATGGAGCTCAATGAATGCTTGTAAGATGTTGTGTTTATATTCTTTAGGCAGGCACTCTTCACATATCCGGTTTGCCGTACTTCAAGGAGGCGAAGTAGTGAACATCTCAATGTGGGAACAAGGCGCATGCACTCGGGTTTGCGCTTCATTTCCAACCATTATATTATATATATATGCAACATGGCAGCAGGGCTACTGTCTCCTGATGTCTCCTTTGCAGGTGGGCAGCATGGCTAAGCTCGCTGTCACTCGCTTACATCACCACAGCAGAACAGGGCCCCTCACCGCCTGCGGCGGGCATCCAGGAGCTGATCCGGAGCGAATCCGCAAGCGGATCCGGAATTGGTTTGGAATCAATGATGGTTGAATTCTTAGAAGCTTGGATTGGTTGGTTCGATTGGTTTCGATTCCAACTGGTTGAATCTTCGAAGTCCTTTTCCAACATTCCCAAGTGTCGAAATTGAACTCAGGTTGGTGCGTCGCTCTGTAAAAGATCATGCAAGCGGTGGTCATTATTTGGAACCGTAATAGGTCTTGATCTATAGTCTGAGCTTTCATTCCTACACTGATATGTCGGGCTACAAGCCAACCGTTTGCAGCCGTTGCAACCTCTCAACGCTTCGAGCCATCTCGTTGCAAGTTTCGGTCCCATGATATTCGTAGCGCGACTCCTGGTGCTAGTTGTACCAGTCTGGAGCTGTGGATCTCTTTGCAATCTCTCAGAGAGCGACGTAGAAGGCTTGGTGCAGATTCATGCCTTGGGCCTACTGGATGACCCTGATTACTCGCGACGTTCGGATCGGTTGCATCGACGCCAGAGTTGCTTGGATACAAAACAAGTCGCTTCATTTTCTGGAATCCCCTTAAGAAGTGGTCATTGGCCAGACACCTTAATCTTTCAGACCTGTTTGTTTTCAACCTATTACTTGGGATGATTGACATATATTGATCAGTACTTTTCAAGCGAGTTGAAACCTCCAACCAGAAGTTTTGTTCGACTTAATCTACTCGTCGAATTGTCTTGCTGATTCTTCCAAACGCACACGTATAAGCAAATTACTCACACAATTTACTACCAGAGCCTCCAAAAGTCGATCAAATGGTAAAACCAGATATTCCAGACATTTCCAGACACTCCATGTATGGCATATATTTACACATATTGGGGCGGTTTGGGGGGTGAATGTAGGCAAATATGCCAGTATGGATGCATCCAATCTGCAGCACCTCCCGTCGCGGTGACCCGCCCTGGAGACGACCGCTGACTTCGGTGCCCGAACGAAGGTCGACAGCATCGACGACAGCATCGGAGGCTTGGAACGACCACCACGACCACGACCATTTCCCCGGATGTGATCAAACTGATGAAGGAATTGGAGGCCTCACGAGGCCAGGACGCTTTTTTCTTCGCATTGGACGGTCACATATTGCTTGTGTAGGGAGAAAACTCCGAATCAGCGACCACGAATCAGCAACCCGGTACCAGCGACCAGTTTTCGCGAAGTATCGACCGGGTACCAGTGGTTCCGAATCAGCGACCAGTCAGACCACGAATCAACGACAAGTGGCTTATAACGCCTGTAGGGGAAGGCGATTTCTGGATGCGGCGCTAGCATCGGCTTGAAGATCTTTTTTCCCCAAAGAGTGTGGACACACTATAGGGGTTCTTACGGTAGTTGTTAAGCACCGGTGTCTAATCAAGGTGTTGCGCGGTTGGGTCTGGCTATTTACAGTACATTCATGCCTCTCGAAATCATCGAAGTGCATTTCGACCGCGCAGGCTCGCAAAATCTGCTTGGGCGCGGCGGGTGCTTGTCGCGACTGCGCTCTCGTTGTGGTCCCGTGCTCATTTTCGGACATGATGGTCACTTTTCGTCGCAGGCCCAAAGTTGACTTTTTGTGACAGGTGCAAGGGATCGGAGCGGCTTTACTTCGAAGTGTAGATTTCGTGGCAGGCTCAGCACTTTGGACATGGTGGTGATCTTCGACACGCTCTGATTTTGTGACAGGCGCAGCCAATCGTGACTTCTCTACATGTGGCTCGTTTTCAGAAACCGTGGCGCAGCACATTGTGGACCTGGAAGTGGAAGTGCAGATTTGGTGGCAGGCACAGCACTTTGTGAACCTCGAAGTGCTGATTTTGTGGCAGGCACAGCACATTGCGAACCTCAAAGTGCAAATTTCGTGGCAGGCGTAGCACTTTGTGAACCTCGAAGTGCAGATTTCGTGGCAGGCGCAGCACTTTGTCACCTCGAAGTGCAGATTTCGCGGCAGGCGCAGCACTTTGTGAACCTCAGAGTGCAGATTTCGTGGCAGGCGCAGCACTTTGTGCCATCAGACAGATGCTCACTCTCACTCTCTCTCTCTCTCTCTTGTAAAATTCAGCAGCTGTTTGGTTGTCGTTTGTTTGTGCACGTCTCTGTATTGTTTTCCTCTGGCAACTGTCCTTAGGCTCAAGGCCTCGATCCAAGGTGCATTGTAGAGCACCGGGCAATTGTACATGAACACTACGATGGAGTAAGTATGCAAAGAACTTGTATCTTGACACCGTCCCTTGGTTTGATTCATTGTTGAATCACACCATCAATACAAACATTGTTGAAACTGTAAGGAACATTATTGCACAAAACAGTTCAATCATTGTAGACAAGTCTGTACATCTTTTCTGCCATTGTCTTTCCAGCGTTGTTGCCCTTCTCATCGTTGTGCTCGTATGGCATTGTCATAGCTGGAAGTCAGCAGCTTGTTGAACCATTGTTCTAGCCCTCCATGTCGTCCATCAGATTGTCTGGGGCCTCAGAAGATTGTCTGGGACGTTTTGTCCCCTTTTCTTCTTCCTCGTCCTCAGATTTCTCCTGGACAATTGTCCTGTCGCGCTCCTTGATGTAGGAGCTATGCTCAGGATGTCCTCGCTGATGCCTCTTGGGAATTGTCGCATGGTAGGTGTCAATCTTCTTGTCCGCCTTGTACACACCCCAAGGCTCCGCTTAGTCTATCTGAGAATAGGATATGTCTTATCCTATCATCAAGATAGTCTCGAGGCTATCATCAAAATAGACTATCCCAAAATAGTCTTTTTATGGTCTATTTTGAACTATTAAATTTTGATGAAAAACAAAAATCTACGCGCTCAGAAAGCAGAAACACATCTTTTCCTGGAGCGCGGTGCGCAGCGGAAGCGTGCAACAGTTCAATTATCGCACACGAATTTGCAGGCAAATTTGCTAACATTCAGTCAGAGCCAGAAGTGCTTGGGCAACCAACTCGCTTCCTTAAGCAGCGGACTAGGCGTTTTGCAAGAAAGTTTGCTTGCCGCCACTTGGACTGCCGCAAATATCGAACGTGTTTCTCGAGCTTGTGGAGTGGCAGCCTCATGGCCAACATTCTTTGCAGCCGCATTGGAGAGATTTTCTTCTGCTTTGCCTTCATGCATGGGAAAGGTTGCGGCATCATCATGTAAAAGGTTCTAGGCAACTGCACCTCGGGCCAAAAAATCCTTCAGAAAGGACCGATAGACGATGGAAGGTAAAGAAGTGAAACAGAAATCAAACTCAGAAAGGAAAAACCTCAGAAAGGAAATCAAAAAATGAAAACTCTCAGAAAGGAAATGGAAACCTTCACAAACTCTCATGGTTTGCGATCAAGGTTCAGCGAAATCGCGCTTCTTTTTTCGCGTCGAATTTGTCTATACTGCTCGTGCACCGAATTATCTCCCAGAAAAGAAAGGAAACTTTCTCAGAAAGGGCTCTCACCTGGCTGACGTTGCAAGGCATCCTCAAACATGGCGTTTCAAAGCCCCTAGGTATACCTCTGCCTCATTCATGGACAGTCGACTCGTCGTCTTCATCGGCCAAATGAACACCTCTTTGAAGCAGCTCTTGGCGGATCTTCCTTGCCAGCACATGCGCCTTGCGTTTGTGCGGCGGGGCGTGGCTCATGAACCGGTACTTGTCGAGCAAGGAAGGCGAGGACATCGTTTTGAGCATCTGCTGTTGCTTGCAAAGGGCAAAGGCGGCTGAAACCATGAGTTTCAAGAAAACTGCTACAAACTCTGGGCCAAGAGCTATAAAACAATGAAAGTCACCGCAAAGGGAAAAGAAAGGCACCAAGGAAATCTCAGAAAAGCGTGTCATGAGGAACGAACTTGAAGAATTATATATTCAAAGAAAGGGAGAGGGAAAGGAAAAGGGACGGGAGAACATCGAAAAAAGACCTGAAAACTCTCCGAAAGGAAATGGAAACCCTCACAACTCTCAGAAATGAAATCTAAAACACCTGAAAACTTTCAGAAAGGAAATCGCGCACAACCGTCACACAGCTCCTCGCGCTCGCACGTTTGACCGCGCACATGCAAGTGAAAAGGTTGAGCTGCTGCTCATACAACAGCTGTACACATGATAAGGCCTTTGCCGTGCTCGCCAAGAGCTGTTTCGTCACCTGAAAATCGCCGTGGTCCGAAATCTTCAACTCTTCAATAAAGGAGACTGTTGGCAAACCCAACAGCCTCCGCGTGCGCACGCTTCGCGGCCGCACGGCCGACTCTTTTGTCGACCTTGTGATATACTCGAGATGCGAAGTTTTTGGGTGAGATAGTCAACCCGTTGGCCACGTCTTGGTCATACCAAGCTTTCAATGGGCATTTCCCATTTGTGGAAAGCTTCTTCCACCAAGGTCCGCATTCAGATCCCACTCGAGAAGAACCTTTGAGTCTTTTCGCTTGTGGGTTCATTTTTGGACCCTTGCTCATTTCTGTCGGGCTCCTGTCGTCTTTGTAGGGTAAAGGAGTGTCCACTTCGGTGACCTGCACCATCGCCTGCAAAGCCATGGACTCAGCTCGGTCCAAGAAGCTATCTTTAGTGAGGAAGTACTCCACAAAGTCAACACCATCCATGGGGAAGAAACATGGAAACACGTCATCCCAGCTACCTGAATCTTGGTCTGCCGGTTCGGTCGCAGAAGAGGTTTTTGTCACTTCTGCACTGTGCGAAGGTACTGTGTGTGGAGGCGGCGGCGCACGCGCAGACTTCTGTGGCTCAGGCACAGGCGCAGACTTATGAGGTTCAGCTGGTTCAGCTGCTTCAAAGGTAGGGACAATGCAGCGGCATAGCTTCACAAATACATTGTACTGGTTCACATTGAGCTTCTTCTTCAGTTGCATCCAACAGTCCATGTTGGTGGCGACGCATCTGATTTTGGCAGCCAACTGCCGGATTTTCTGCAAAAAGAAAGCCGAAGCCATCTCAAAGTCAGTACCAGCAGCAAAAGTGAAAGGGTCCAAGGAATGCTCAGCCTTCATAGCCTCAGAAAAGGAAACAGGAAAGATGAAAACTCGAAGCAGGAAAAAATTGAAAGGCCGAAAATGAAAAAGATCGAATTATAAAGCCCAGACGCTGCAACTAGCATTGCATCGGGTATCAGCCCGTTGGAGCAGATGCTGAGCAAAGCAAAAAGCACACCCTCGACAAGGCTGAAAGCTTCTATGTGCTTACTGGGCGCTGTCTTCCATGTCATTGCCTCCATCTTCTGCGACAGTACTGGCAAGTTTCGATGCCCTATTTGCGCAAAGCCGCGATGCAAGGCTTCTTGCAAAAGAGCAACTGTGAGGTGTGGCAAGGCTTTGAGCCTCTCCGCGCTGGTCTCCATGGCTGCGCGACCAACATAAACCGCCAGCGTTGTTGGAGCCTTCCGAGCCGGAAAGTTGATAAGGAAAAGAAATGATCAGAGAATATAGAAAAGAAACTCTCAGAGAATATAGAAAAGAAGCTCTCAGGCAGAGACCTGCAGGCATGACATTTCCATCGAAGGCACCATATAGCCAGTCATTTCAGTTTCCAAGTTTTACTTGAAACTTCAAAAGACAGCGCCCTGGTGTAGCGCTGCAGGAAATGCCGCAAAGAGCTGATGGACGACCTCCCTTTTAGACAGGTCTGCATCAACACTTTCATCACATGCATGAACGACTCTCCACTGTAGCAGTGGGTATGGGCTGGGTGGATGAACTTGGCCATCTTGACCAAGTGAAGCAACCAATGATGTTTAAACGTGCCGTATTTGAACAGGCATTGGCCCTTTTGCTCTCTAAAGTATTTTTCAAGAGCCAAATTGCACATGTAGTAATTCCTCGTGCAATTCAATAGTTCTTCAGCTTTATCAGCTGGAAGCCTCCAAGGATGTACTCCATCTTCCATTGCCAAAAGATCTTCCATTCTTCTACTATTCTCCAAACCAAGTTTCACCCATTGGTGAACATGGTCGTTGCAATTCATTCTGGCTTTCCACACGGACTCTAGCGCATATATGGTGATCTTTGTCTCGTGGGCCTTTGCCTTTAGGCGAGGAAACGTTTTCTTAGCGCCCTTGTCGTTGACGCTCATTATCATGCCTGGGACAGGAAAGCACAAAATACAATTAAGACCGTAAGCAATTGTAAACGCACATTGCTGCCAAGCTGCCGACGGTGATGTTTTGCAGACCACCATACATCTTCTGAGATGTCCAAAACTCCTGGGGTGGAAATCAGCAGACCAAAACCGACACTCACCCTCAGAAACGAAACTGCCCATCAAAAACGCCAACCAAAAAGGAAACCCCAGAAAAGTTCAACAATGGAAACCCTTCAAAAAGCACTCAGAAAGAATACCTCTCAGAAACACAACCCTCCAAAAGAAAACACTCAGAAATAATATCTCTCAAACATACATGTTCCATTTTGCGGACGATCGTCCTTAAGTTCTGCCAGCATGGTTGACAGCCGCTTCTCCAAAGTTTCGCCAACAATGAGATCTTGGGAAAGGAGAAACATCACACTCCCGCAAAAACGAGCATCGACGCCCAGATGCTTTGTGTGCATCAAATCAACCGAGACTGCAGCAGGCGAAAGCAATGTGCGAAATAGTGGGCAGCTTTGTTGCCGAGGCAATGCGTTCCACTGATCAGGTGGGATTTCTGGCACCTGCTTGTAATCTCCAGCGTCATGCAAGTGGATATTACAAAAAGCACAAGGACGGTGAGACTGCCAGTGCGGCAGGTCATGCCAAGCATTGAAGTATTCCAGGTCGCCAGAACTGAAAAGCAAACAGCCAAAGAAACCATCAGTCTGGGAGCCTTCGTCCGCCATCATTCGTTCAAAAGATTTTGCTATGGAGTTCCAGAATGCGCGCGATGTTTGCATGAGGTTTCCCTTAGCCACCATGTGGGTCCACAATGCTCCAACGAGCAAATGGCGTTCGCGACACGAAGTTGACTGACCGAGCAGAGATTTAAAGCTCACAAACAAGCAACTCTTCGAGCCGCTTCCTATTTGTTGAGTCACAGAAGCGCCGTCGCCATGCAGAATCAATGGCACTGCTCTTTCTTGATATCTTTGGACGCTACGAACAGGGTGGTGAAGAAGAGCTGGGTGTTGGCCCACTTCTGACCAAAACTTTGGCACCAAACTTGGGTCTTCTAGAATACACCTTTTCCAGGCATGAGTTTTCCATAGCCTCATCCATGTGACATCAGGAGGCAAGAGCGGTATTGGCAAGTGTCTTACTGTGGATCCTCCAGTTTTGCTGCCAACTTTTACGGGCATATTGTGCTCAGAAAGAGTGAACATTGGCGCAGGAAGTTTTCGTTCGAGATCTCTTTTGATGTTCGAGATGTGCTGGCCTGAAGTCCCCATCTGTGACAATAGGATCCATGAATTGATCTTGCCATACCCAGCCTTTTGTAGGTCCTTGCTAGCAGCTTGCGTGATGCGCTGAATCAGCACACCTGAAATTTCGCCCCAAACCCATGCTGAAAGCAATAGCTCCACTAGGTCGGATTTGATGTTGTCGGCTGCAAAGAAGTTTTCCTCAAAGTTTGCAGCTTTCCTTGCAGTAGTTCGTCGCATGGAGCTACAAAATGATAGCCTCGTAATAGATGTTCTTTCTAAGACACCCTATTCAAAAAATGTGCGTTCAATAAAGTGTATTTCTGAGAGTTTCCTTTCAGAGCGTTTCTTTCTGAGGGTGTCCTTTTTGAGAGTTGACTGTTTGTTTTGTATGTGAGGGTTTCCTTTCTGAGAGTTGCTTGTGATAGTGTATATGCTTCTTCGGGCCAAATCGAAATACGCAAATCACCAAGGCCCGGCATCACCTTCAGAGAAGACATGAAAACCTCTCTGAAATGAATCGAGGCCCTCCAATTAGAAGTGGAAACTATCGAAAAGAGCACTCAGAAAAGATACCAGCAGAAAAATCTTTCAGAAAAGAAACTCGCAAAGGTTGAAATGACAAATGACCTCTCAGTAACCTCTCAAGAAGACATGAGAAACCCACTCTGAGAAAAGAAAGCCTCTCGAAAAGATACGTCAGACACGAGTACATGAGTGCATGATTGCACATGAGTAAATCTCATAGAAAAGAATACCTCTCAGGAACCTACGTTAGACATGATCGAAAACACAACTCTCAGGTAGAAAGGACAATGTTTCAGCACAAACCTTTCCAAAATGAAGAATTGAAAACTATAGAGAGTGTGAAACATGTTCAGGACTCAAAACTGTGACTCTGACCACTGTGCCAGCTCATATTTTTCAAACGCGGAAGCGTCTTCAGTTCTTCAGGTGAAATCAGCAGAGCATCCACCTGTTGCGAGCGGCAAGGAAAAGAAACCGTGGCGGAAAACAATGCCCAGGAACAATGCTCAGAAACACACAACTCATACGTTTAATCTCAGAATTTGGTTAGTAAATCAAGTCATCATCAATACTTGGCAGCCTAATTGGTAAAGATTACGACTATTTGATCATAAGCTATCAGAACTTTGATATGTAATGGTACTCTTTGTGGTGGTTTTGGAAAGGAATTTCTTTGCCAAAAAGTAAGAAGTTCATAAAAACATCTGGGACGAGCCAGACTAATAGTCAAAGTTTTATCAAAGTTTTGATGAAACTTTGATTTTAGTAATCAAAGTTTTATAAAACTTTGATAAAACTTTGATTATTAAAATCAAAGTTCTATCAAACTTTGATTTTGTAAATCAAAGTTTTATCAAAGTTTGACTATTAAAAATCAAAGTTTTATCAAACTTTGATTATGCGAAATCAAACTTTGATCAAAGTTTGACTCAAAAAATCAAGGTTTTACAAAAGTTTGACTTTTCAATCAAAGTTTTATAAAAGTTTGATTATTGTAATCAAACTTTGATCAAAGTTTGATTTTTCATATTCAAAGTTTGATAAAACTTTGATTTTACATAGTCAAACTTTGATCAAACTTTGACTGTACAAATCAAACTTTGATAAAACTTTGATTTCAATAATCAAAGTTTTATCAAACTTTTGATAAAACTTTGATTTAAAAAATCAAAGTTTCATCAAACTTTGATAAAACTTTGATTGTCTAAAATTTTACAAGTTTATTGTTTTCAAAATTTTCACTAAATTTAGGTTGTAGCATTTATATTTTTTGACCTTCTCAACAAACAGAAGTGATACAAAACTTGATATGTTCACCTGAAGTCAATAGTTTCTATAAACATCCAAGTTCCATTGCTTTACTTTTTCAAAAACATAGACAAACGCACACTCATAAAAATGGCAACCCTGCCTAGCTGGTCAACTTCTTCTCAAAGCGGTTCAACTTGTCCTCCAAATTGCGAAGTCCGTCGCACGCCACCTCCAGAGACTTCCGGATGTTGCGTAGATCCCTCCTTTAGAAACATGCACTGCAAAAAAATCACCAAGCAAAAACAAAGTCAGAAGGAAACCACAAACAGCCAGGTTGATCTCCTCAAATAGTATTCTGTCGAATCTCGTGAGCTTGAAGCATTCTTAATCGGCTGCTTCCTTTCAGGACTTTTCTCTTCTTGCTGACTTGATGCTTCCTGCAGCAATACACCACAGTTGAGGAAACATGTACTGTAGTCTTTAGTCAAAAATCAGATGCAGTATGAAATCTAGCTATCACAGAAAGTCACTCTCAGAAAATCTCTCAAAAATTCGAATCTCTCGGAAAGAAATACTGTTCGGTGAAAAGTAGGACAAATAGTCAGAAACACAAATTCCATAAACTAAACGAAAATGTATCCTCTGCGTCAGCTTTGGATTTGCTTTTCTCATCATCTCCACGCTCTCCCTCCACCGCTTCCTTTGCTTCAGCAGTTGCAGGAGATACAGCCTCCACAGGTGTAGGCTCCGGTTCAGCATCCTCATCCTTCTCATTGACCTTTTCCTCAGGCTGCATGGCCACTTGTTGCTCCAGTGGTGGAGTTTCCTCTTCTGGTCTTTCTGTTTCTTTTGTCTTTGGTCTATCTTTCTTTTTTCTTCTTCTCTTTTTGGCTGGTTCCGCAGCCTCAGATGCCGGTGGTTCGTCCTTCACTTGCTGAAAGTGAACTCCTTCTTCGCCATCTGCACTGGCCACAGCCCGTTTTGACTGTCTTCTGGTCCAAGGTGGTGCAGGAGGCCTGAGTGCTCCATCCTCCTCCTCCTCCTCCTCCTCCTCAGTCTTCACTCCGTCAGGGTTGTCCTCGCGCATCTCGGCCACTTCGTCGTTCTTGTTCTCGCGTGTCTCGACCATTGCAGGCGAAGCTTCCAATGCGTCTGCGCTCGGCCTCAGAAAAGGTTGAAGGATGTGCCCCTACAAAGCCTGAGATGTTTTAAACTTGATCAACTGTCTAAAACCGACACGATGATCGAAAAAAACGAAGTATCAGGTCACAGTTGAACTCACTTTCAAGGCTCGACTCAAAGGCTTTCAAAAGACACGCCAGGGGACACCTCTGCCCAGATCTGGTTCATCTCATTTGGTGCCAGCGGTGGAGCGATCTTCGTGTCCTTGACAGTCTCGATTTGAGGACCAGGATGTTTGCCTAAATCCAGCCCAGCCTTCTTTCCAAAGGCAAATATTCGCCATGCAGTCGTCAAGCTCGATGTCTTCACCAGGCAGAAGCCTCCAGATTCAAATTTTCTGGAGTGAAATTCATACGGCATGAAAGGGGCAAAGGCCTTACGGAGGCCAGCTTCACTTTGAATTGTGGAATGCTTTTGCCCAATCCAAATGACGAAGCGCTCCGGCTTAGGATGCGGAGGCGCTGCAGGCGCTGACTTCGAAGTCAAATTGTGAGGAGCTGGGGATGTCGGAGGAGGCAGCGGCGCAGGACCTGCAGGCATCGCCTTCAGGGCAGGAGGCGCCACAGGAGGCGGTCCCTCTGCAGGAAGCGGCCCGGCATGGAGAGGAGGCGGCGCAGGAGGAGGCGCCTGCGCCGCCTTCGACGGCGACATCGTGGTAAATAAAACAAGCGTGAAGAAAATGATGGAACTGGAACATGTATTACATAGAAGAAACGTTATATAACCACACAATAGGGCAACATGTGCTTGAACCTTTTGCTGAGAAAAACAGATGCAGAAATTCGATCGTCCCCAACATGTCCGAAAAACACACTGACATGAAAAATGTAAGAAATGATATTCTAGAACAGAAGCTCTGAAAAGTGCAAAAGACATCAGCAGAAAAGAAAAACACAAAATATGTTGACCAACAAAAAAACATCAAACACCATCAGAACAGAAACCATCAGAAAAGAAACTCTCAGAAAAGAAACTCTCAGAAAAGAAACTCTC
>CAXAMN010028472.1:1342523-1358645 GCA_963970005.1 Durusdinium trenchii | reverse complement strand
GGAAACCCTCACTCTCAGAAAGGAAATGGAAACATTGAGAAATGGCAACATTAAAGCAGCAAGGTCTTTTTTTTCACCACTTATACGCTATGTCCATGGGTCCCATTCCACGCGTCCATGGATTAGCACAGGACGCGGCACATCGATGAAAAGAAAGCAGACCAATGTGCGTGAAGCCGCTTGAAGCGCAGCATGAAATTCACACACTGTTTAATTTCCGCCTTCATCAGCACCTCATCCGGGTGCACTGGAGGGGTCAGATTCATGAACGTGAAGCCTGCTGGCAGTGGAGCTCGGTAAAATTGCACTCCGTCGAGCTCCTCAGAGACATCATCGCCTCGGATCATCATCCGCACATACACCAACGTCTTGGCCATATCCTCCAAATAGATCTTCGCAGCATTCTCCTGCTCTGCCTTCAAGTAGTACAAAATGATGTTCCTCCAGTTCTCAACCTGCTCCGCCAGCTCCTCGCTATCTGGGAAACTGTCATTGAAGAGCTGCTTGATTTCCCGAGCGTGCGCCAACACGGTAGCCATCGCACACCGAAAGCGTATGAAATTGCACCTGAAATTTGAAACTGCGGAGGAAAACTATCAAAAGTGGCTTGACACAACTTCAACGAAGTACAGGAAACTGCGCTGTCAGACCGTCAGAAACGATAGAAAAGTTCAATGGAGAAACATGCGCACTCAAAAAATAAGATATTTATATCTTATCATCTTTTTGATGATAGCCTCAAAAAATAGTATATATATACTATTATAGCCAACAAGTCTATTTTAGTCCATTTAGTCTGTTAATAGACTAAGCGGAGCCTTGGGGCACCAAGTGCCAATTGTACATCTGGCGGAAGCTGAGATTGGCCAAATTGTCCAAGATGAGCCAAAGCCATTCCAAAGATTGTATGGTGCGGCGAATCTTCTGAAATGGTCAGCATTGACCTCACATGCATTGTATGGCCATAGTTCCAAATCCAGCCATTTGACCAATTGTACTTGTCGAACTTGTTGGCCGCATTGTAGTTCAAGTACATCGCTCGCAGATTGTTCTTTCTGCTTCCGTGAAGACATAGTCATAGGGAGCATGGACTTGTAGAACTTGTACGCTGTACCCTCGCTGGAACGAGGTCAGCATCTTTTGTGACATGCGATGCACCATGTTGTGTGCATCGAAGGCTATTGCCAACACGATTGTCTCCTCGCTCGACATTGTGTTGCTCATCGATTGGTGGTACGCGAGCCATTGAATTGCTTCCTCTGTTGTGGGAACCATAATGAATTGTTCCCAATTCCCCGGTTTGCGCAGTTTGCCGGGCGGCTTGTCGATCTCGTTGTTTTCATTCAACATGATTGTATACTCTGCCATTGTGACTGCTGCAAACCAGTAAGTCGTGACATTGTCGAGGACATCGACCCAGGCGCTGTCCTTGTAGTTCGAAGGCTGCAGGATTTTGCTTCCAATCTTGTCTTCATTGTAGATGATCGCCCTGTCTTCCCACAGCGAGATTGTCGAGTTGGTCGGCAAACTTCGCTGATTGTGGTATTAGTCCGGGATTGTCATCATCTCAACTGCCATCGTTGCCTTCGAAATTGTTCTCGAGGAATTTGGTCCAAATTGTGACAGCTTGTGGGCTTGAGAGCGACTGCGGTCAAAGGAATTGTTGACAATTTGTCAACCAAACATGCATTGTCATCCAAATTCAGAAAAAGCAAAACTTCAAACACATTGTCCATCCAATTGTACTCCGAAACGACGAAAAGAAAGCCGGGCTTATTGTGAAACTCAAGATCTTGTAGTACATATTGTCTATGACATAGTATGCACATAGTAGCTAAAGTAGTGTGCCATGGCTTGATGCCCCGTGTGTGTATTGTACACGCATAGATGCTGCCATGGTTGTGAAACTGTTTGTACGGCCGTTGTTCAGTTGTGGTGTTGTGGGCATTGAATGCCCGCCATGTAGAGGTGTTTGTTAAGCACCTCTGCCGGGACATACTTTGTCAGTATGTCTGCTGGGTTGTCATGTGTGCTGATCTTGTGTATTGACAGTATCCCGCTTTGTACCAGTTGTTGTATGAAGAGGTACTTTAGGTCAATGTGCTTTGCTTTCTTTGATGAGCCAATTCTTGTCGCTATGCTCTTGCCGCTCGTGCTGTCGGTGTGTATGCCGTACTCCTGTGCCAATTGCATAAAGCTCTGATTCTGCTACTACTGCTTGTGTTCTGCTTCCAAATTGTACCACGGATCCCATCATTGTCACGATGAATCCACTTGTTGATTTTCTTGGGCTTGGGCATCCTGCCCAGTCTGCATCGACATAAATGTTGAGGTCGATGGGTTCCTTTGTCTGTGGTGTATGTGTTGTCCTCAGGATCATTTTGTAGTGTTGTGGTCTCGTGCCAGTTCTTTTGTTGCAAAGCTGATGTCTGGTCTTGTGTAGGTCAGCCATTGAAGCTTCCCTACTGCTCTCCTGTAATCTGCATGTTCTTGTGCATCTAGAGGTGCGTCATCGTTTGTGGATTGTTTCAGGGTTGCCGTCCCTGGAGCTGATGCTGGGTTGCTTGCTTCCATTTTTGTTTCCTTCAGCAATGTAGTGATGTATTCTGGTTTGAGGCTCACCTCAAAGAAGTCTCCATTGTTGTGGATGTCTCTGCCAAGGAATTGGATTGTCTGACCAATTCCCAATGTGCCGGTTGGTCTTAGTAGTAGTAGTAGTACATGCTTCTGTACTTCTTTGAAAGTCTTGTCGACTTCTTGCTGTTGTCCCAGGAATAGCAGGTCGTCCACATAGACCATCACAAACATTGTCTGTTCATTGTTCCTGTGCACGTTGGGTTCACTTGTCAGTCGAGATAGTCCCATTTGTTGTAGGACTTGTGCAAAGTGATCCTGCCAGGATTTTGGACTTGATCGTAGTCGATAGATTGCTTTGCTGAGCTTCCATACTGTGGTTGTGTTGTGACCACTTGGGTATAGTTCTGGTGGTGGCCACATGTAAAGATTGTCTGTCGCTGCTGGTGCATGTAGGAATGCTGTTGACACATCTCCTGCTAGAATTGCCCAGTGGTTGTGCTGTGCCATTGTCAGTAGGATACGCAAGATCCCAAAGATTGGAGTGCTCGCATAGATGTTGTCAAGGTCTTGGATTGTTTCCAAGTAGCCTTTTGCTACTATGCAACGCTGCAACATCGCACTTCATCTTGTTTGGGTTTGTTGACCCACTTGGATTCTATGATTTTGTTCTTGTGTCTTGTGTTCTTCTGGGACATCATTGTAGTTCATCTCTGTGCTTCTTTCTTCATTCCTTGTTGTACTTTCAATGGATCAAGACCTTCATTGTCGTAGACGAAGGGTTCTTGTAGCATCCTTTCCACTTCTGCTTCTTGTTCATCTTCACAGGATGCTGTGGTGATCTTGTCACCTTTCTTTGTGGTGATTATCGCTGCTTGTATTCTCATCTTTGCTTTTGGTTGTTCTTCATCTTGTCCTCGGTTTGCTGCTGTTGAGGACTGTGTTGTCCTTGATTGTTTGGATTGTGCTTCACCTGTAGGCTCCTCGCGTTGTCGCTTGCTTGCTGGTGGTATTGGCAGTGGTGGTCTTGCCATTGTTGTTGGTGAAGTTGCCAATGGTGATGTTGCCATTGTCATATCCATTGGCTGATGATGCATTGCTCGTGCTGGTAGTGCCAGTGGTGTCTCTTGTACTGTCTGTGTGCTTGTATCTTCCACTGCAATGTCAGCTTGTGTGCCAATTGCTTGTCTGCTTGCGGTGGTGTCAGCTGGTAGAAGCAATTGTGGTGGAATTGCCATTGGTGTTGTTGGCAAATTCCATGGATACACGTTGATAGTATCCAATAGTTACTTGTCGTACTTGTCTGGCATGATCTGTCTTCGTATTGTTCTTGCTCTGATGACCTTGCCAGGGATGCCAATTATTGACTCTCCAGTCATTGTATCTCTGCCAAGCCAGATTCCTTTGAAGAATCTTGGCTCCATCTTGGGTTGTGCTTTTGTTGTTGGTATCATGTATTGTACTGTTTCTGCCATCTTGCATAGTGGTGCTTTGTGGTCCTTCTGCCATCGTCTTTGGCAACTTGTTTGTCCGTCATTGTGCATGGCATACCTGTTCAGTAGCCAGGCTGCATGCCGTACAATCCACGGCATGACCGGGTGTTGTACGCTCAATGTGAGGTTGTAGCTTGTGGTCACTTGTTGCACCAGTGCTCGGACTTGTCCCATCAAGGTGCGATGGAATCGTTCAATGCTTCCTTGTGGTTGTGATGAGTATGCCGGTGATTGTCGGATGTTGACGTTGTTTCCGAGCTTTTGTGCGACGGCCTTCAGTAGGTTCTGTATGTATTCTTCTTGGTCTGATTGTAGTGTCGTCGTAGACAGTGTTGCTTGTGCTCGTCCACATTCAAACATGAATGTTTGTAGACATCGTGTCAGGTATTGTTGTTGTTGGTTCTTGTCTTGTGCAAGAACTGCCATTGCCATGCCTGATTCGACATCTATTGCTGTCAGTACTGGTAGTACATGTTTGTCTCCAAATGCTTTCATGTAGGTGAAGTCCACTTGTATCACTGGTTGTTTGCTTGCTTGTTTTGGATGATTGTCTGTTCTTCCTTTGCTCTTGACACATATTGGACACCATGAGCGGTATGGTAAATGTGTCAGTTCATGTTCTAGTCTTTCTTGTCTTGTTGGTTGCTGTGGCGCCTTCATTCCTTTGGCGCGTTGTGCTTGTTGAGATTCATCTTCATTGTCCGTATCGTACTCGTACTTGTACGTCGCTTCTTCCTCGAAGTTTTTTGATCCAGTCCATTGTCTGTCAAGCTGTCTTGCTCCTGATTCGTGCCAATTGTCATGGATTGTGTATCCTCTTCCTTGTTCCGTTCTGTTCGCGAATGTTGTCCGTGTCGATTTAAGTCGTCCAACGTCTGGACCATCGTCTGTTTGTTGTGGTACGTACATTGTCGTCCGTACCTGTACGTGAACTCGTTTCCAATAGTGTCCTTCTCTGATCCAATAGTCTGTTGCTGGTGTCATTGTGGATGGATCAGGTACTGCCGTGGTTGTTGGCGCTGGCTTCTTCGTTGTGTGTCTGTACAGTGGCTCTCTGCTTACCTGCTGTGTTGTCCCGTCTTGTTCCGGGAGCCGTAGTGTTGTGGATTGGTGTCGTGCTCGTTGTGCCTGTGGTGCTATCTCTGTTTGCTCTGTTGTCTTCGCTGTTGTACTTGCCGGTTGTGCTGGCGGCTTGTTCACTCTGAACCATGTTTCTCCTGTCCATGTGTCTCCTTGTATCACTCGTCGTTGTTCGTGCTTGCTCAAGTCATGGTATTGTTCAACAATGTCTTCGTTGTTCCCGTCTGTTCGTCGAATGATTGTTCGTCTGCAAATGCTCAATGTCTCCAGTGGTACTGGGCAATTGTCGCCAGGAACAAGGAGAGCTTTCCTCTTGTTCCGGTGATACCGTACAAGGTATCCTTCATTGTTGTAGTTCCAATAGTCGCTGTTGCCTCCAAGGACTTGTTGCGGTCCATGCTTTGTCAGTGTTGTTGGGGCAATCATTGCAACCATGCCCTTTTGTGTATGTCTCAGCTGTAGTTGTTGATGTTGTCCCAGGTTCATGATTGTTGCTGGCAAGTAGTAGAGGTTGTGCTGCTGCACCAAGGGAACATTGAATCCCTTGTCATGGCGCATTGTGGGAGTGTCGTTGAACCTGATGTCAAAGCCTTGTTCTGCCAGTCTTGTCACTGACAGGATTGTGTCATGGATGTCACACACGTAGAAGGGTATGACAATTGGTTGTCCTCTTGATTGCATGTAGACCCATCTTACTCCATAGCACTGTATTGTCTTGTTTGTCACTGTCCTGAGATTTGGGCTTTGTGCTTGGTCAATCTTGTATACTTGATAGTTGTCTGCAAACCATAGTGGGCAGACATGTGTGGCTGCTCCACTGTCGATCATGATGTGCATAGTGTCTGTTGTGCCGCTGTTTGTGGTGTCTGTCTTGTGGTCATTGCCATTGCTGATCATGGCGATGACATGGATTGGTGTCATGTCATGGTTGCTTGTGGCTGGAATTGGCGGAAGTGCCAATGGCTGTTGTCCTTGTTGTTGTCGTGTGTAGTCCTGAAAGTGCCATCCATTGTCATAGTAGTCATCGTACCATTGTGTTGTCGTGTCCTCATTGTCATTGCTTTCTCCTTGTCCAATATTGTGTATTGCCACTCGGCAATCTTTGGCATAGTGTCCTGTTCTTCCACATCTGTAGCATGTATCTGTCGCTTGTTTTCCTTTGTTCTTTCCTTTGCCTTTGTTGTATCCTTTGCTGAATCCTTTGTTTCCTTGTTGCCTCTTCCGAATGGATTGCCGAAGCCGATCGGACTATTGTTGTAGTTGTTGAATCCTTTTCCTCCATACTTTCCTTTTCCTTTGTAGTTGGTGTTGTAACTGTTGTAGCCGTAGCCGTTGTATCCTCCGTAGCCTTTGCCTTTGTTCTTTCCTTTTCCTTTCCCTTTTCTTTTGTAACCGTCGTAACCGTTGTACTTGCCTTTTCCTTTGTGGATTGCATCAATGTCCATAGGTGCTCGTCCTCCACCGAAGCTTGTCGCCACACTGAATGATTGTGATCGTAGTTGTTGTAGTTTGCTGAATGCTGTTGTTGACCTGTAGTACTCGATGATTGTTTGTTTGACTCGTGCATAGTTTGGGCTTTGTCCTGAAAGCAGTTGTAGGTGTTGTTGTAGTGGTCCACTTGTCTCGTTGAGCAACACGCTCGAATCGTTGTAGCTCAAATTCCATATGGAAAATGATTCTTCGAAGTTGTTCTTGTCAAATGTTGGTTTCAACAATCTTGTCAAGTGTCCTATGGATCTTGTCCCAATGTCGGTACATCTCGAAGCCAATTGTGTGTTGGTATTGTCTGCAGACTGTACCTGCTGCTCCTGTTGTTGCGTTGATGAGGATGTGCCTCAAATCAGTGCTGAGGCGAACATGTCGTTCACCATCTTCGACTGTTGATGCCGCTGCTCGTAATTGTATCTCTGTGAGTTCTGCTGTGGCTTGTTCCGCTGCTTGTAGCAAATCTGTGTAGTCGTTGTCTTGCAATCCCATGTATGCTGTAAACTTGTACTTCCATTCCTCGAACGTGCCATAGTCTCCATTGAAGAAAAGTTGTTTGAGTTTGTATCTGTTCATGTTTGCCATCTCGTCTTCTGGAGCTGGAGGCAGGTGGTCTCCTCCATTTGGAGCTGCTGCTGGTTGCGCTGCCATTCTTACAGCTGTACAAGCTACCTGTTGTAGGGTCAAGGCTTGTCCTCTGTTGTTTGTGTTTGTGTGTCTGTTCCTGTTGTTGTATTGGAGCTCACCTGGATTGTTGTTACCAGGATCCTTGCTCCGCTACCATGTAAAATTTAGCAGCTGTTTGGTTGTCGTTTGTTTGTGCACGTCTCTGTATTGTTTGCCTCTGGCAACTGTCCTTAGGCTCAAGGCCTCGATCCAAGGTGCATTGTAGAGCACCGGGCAATTGTACATGAACACTACGATGGAGTAAGTATGCTATTGTAAAAGAACTTGTATCTTGACATCTCTCTCTCTCTCTCACTCTCACTCTCGCTCTCACGCGCACTCACACTCAGACACGCTCACGCTCACACTCGCTCTCATTCACGCTCACAGTCACTCTCACTCTGACTCTCACTCTCACTCTTACTCGCTCTGACTCACTCTCACTCTCACTCTCACTGACACTCTCACTCACGCTCTCACCCACTCTCACTGACACTCTCACTCACACTCGCACTCACTCCACACTTACTCTCACTCCCCACACACACGCTCACACTCACTCTCAACATATACCCAACCTCGGCGCCGCACGGGATCCCAACCTGAAGACTTCAAAAAGGCATCCAGTCCACCACTGATTTGACGAACGAGCTCAGCCAGAAGACAATCCAAAAACTCGTAGCGTTTCTTCTATCCTTTTGCTGCGCACGTTCATGCGCGCATTCGAGTCTGTTTGGGGTTGCTTTCGGGCTTGATTGACTTCTTTATAGGGTTTGTTGGGGGTTGCTTTCGGCCTTGACTTCTTTAGGGTTTGTTTAGGCTTTGGCTGTTAGGTGTTGCTTTCGGCCTTGGCTTCTTTAGGGTTTGTTTGGGCTTGGTTTAGGCCTTGGGTTCTTTAGAGTTTGTTAGGGGCTGCTTCCGGCATTGATTTCTTTCGTTTTTTCGGGCTTGGTTTAGGCCTTCGCTTCTCTAGGGTTTGTTAGGGTATGCTTTCGGCCTTGATTCTTTAGGGTTTGTTTGGGCTTCGTTTAGGGTTTGGCTGTTAGGTGCTTTCGGCCTTGACTTCTTTAGGGTTTGTTTGGGCTTCGTTTAGGCCTTGGCTGTTAGGTGTTGCTTTCGGCCTTGACTGCTTTAGGGTTTGTTTGGGTTTGGTTTAGGCCTTGGTTTCTTTAGAGTTTGTTAGGGGTTGCTTTCGGCCTTGACTTCTTTAGTCTTTTTTGGTTTTGGTTTAGGCCTTCGCTTCTTATTAGGGGTTGCTTTCAGCCTTGACTTCTTTAGGGTTTGTTTGGGATGTTTAAGCCTCTGCTTCTTTAGGGTTTGTCCGGGGTTGCTTTCGGCCCTGACTGTTGGTTTTGTTTAGTGTTTGACTTCTTCAGGGCTTGCTTGGGCGTGGTTTACGAGGGCTTCACTTCTTTCGGTTTGGTTTGGGTTTGGTTGAGGGCTTCACATCTTTAGGGATTATTCGGACTTGGTTTAGGGTTTGTTTTGGCTTGGCTTAGGACTTAGGGCTTGACTTCTTTAGGGTTTTTTGGGCTTGGCTTAGGACTTAGGGCTTGACTTCCTTAGGGTTTTTTGGGCATGGTCTAGGGTTTGATATCTTTAGGGTTTGGCTTCTTTTGTAATTTGTTTGGGCGTTCTTCAGGGCTTGATTTCTTTAGGGTTTGTGTGGGCCTCGTGGCTTTCATTCTTTAGGGTTTGATTCCTTTGTTGAACCGTACACGGCCCATTTGCTCAGAAGCGCTTCAAGCGACCTTCTCCGCCCTGGCTGATAGCCTGACCGGCCAAGACGCAAGATTAGTCAGAGACTTCTCCGACAGATGGTTCAGCATGTCGGGCAGCTTGTTGCTGACGACGGAGTTTGTCACCAACTATGAGGCCAATGACACTTACAATGGCAACAATGCAGGTTTCTCGCTGTTCCCTGAACACGTTTTGTCTCTTTGTTTTCTCAACGGCTGAAGCAGCCAACCTTGTCGCCCGCTCGCCGTTGCCCGTTGGAGTTGGGACCGACGACGTGGAAAGTGACGGACGAGTTGTGTTGTGACGGACGTGGCCAGTGACGCCCAGGCGTACTGGACGCTTTGAATACCATCGTTGCTTCATTGTCCGGAAGCGTATCTCTTCTTCAGAGCGCCTCAGAAGTGGACGAAGACCTCGCAGAGTCTTGTGGCTACCTTGCATCCTACGGGGAACCAGTCTTTGGAGAGGGCAACCTCTATGAGATGATGACAGAGCTGCTGGTTTCACAACTAGTTCTTTTTGGAAACCAGTGTCAAGCATCATTCAGTTCGACACCATGTTTCTGTGCAAATGTTTTGTTCTCAAAGCTCCTGTTCATTGTTTTGGAAGGACATGCATCTTGATGTGTCTGGTGTGTTTGGTGTTGGCTTTTGCATATCCGGGTCTATCTCTCCAAGGCTGCAGGTCGTTTGCGGCAACCCCAACGTGGCTGCAGCTTTGCCTGCTGCAGCAGGGCCCAATGCTGCTGTTTTGATCGAGGGAGCGGAGGTGCTTGAGACTGGCACTACCCCCACGACCACACAAACAGTTCCTACTACCACTACTGCTGCTACTACAGCAAGTACCACTACATCGACCAGCACGAGCACCACGACCGGCACGTTTCCGACCACTGGATGGCAGCTGAGTGCTGCAGGTCTTAAGCTCAGATACAGACGCGGTTCACAAGTCCTCGACCCACAATCCATCACAATCCCAGAGGTTGACCAATTAGTTATATGCTATTATATATTTTTAAATATTTCTCCTTTACGTAGTGCCAGCGGGTTTGATCCGTGTTCGTTTTGTTGCATTTGTCCAAAGAGATGGTTGCAATTTGTTGCATGCCCTCTCCTTGGAGGGGGCACCTGTGATGATGTGTGTGGAGTTGGCCTTTGCGACAAAAATACCATGGCCCGAGTGAATGACGATGCGACGGTTGCATCAGTGCTGACGAGTCTAGGAAGACCATGTTCGATTTTTCAGGGGAGGAGCTCCGCAGGGGTTCCTTTCTGGAAGGCTCCAGAGCTTTGCATCTTCTACGATGGTGCAAGCCCAGCAGGGATTGACTGTTCCGCCTCCACGAACCCTGGCCATGAAGCCTTATGCTACTGCAAGACCTCGCTGATCCAGAGCGAAGAAGACGAGTCTCAAGACCCCGCCTTTTCGGTTGGCTTTCGACTTGTGCAAGTTAGGCCTGCGCCTTGGTTCTGAGAATCTGGAACCCCTTAAAGAAGATTGCCACCTCTAAGATCTTGCAATTGGAGCAAAATAGAGGTGCGGGGAGCTGCATATATGCCACTAAACATCACTAAACAATCAATTTGTTGTTTTGGTACACACTTGCTTGGTTAGGGCCAATGTCAACAGAGGAAAGCACGAAGATGGATGGCACAGTCTACTCCAAGATGGTGGGCTTCCCAATGAACCCAAGGGAGTGCCGGGGCGGCGATTGCTTCGACATTTATCGTTTTGGTGGGTGTCTGGGTGCGGATGGTCCAGCGACCGACCAGGTGTTCTGGGGATTTGTTTTCTTTGAAAACAATGGCAACCCCCCAACGGTTAGTTGGGAGGAGATGCCTCCTCTAGAAGTGCGCAAACCGTGGCTGCCTCCTGAAGAACATTACAAAGTTCCCGTGGCAGCGCACACCGCGGTACGATACGGCACAACAGATGTTGCCTGGCTTCTTGGTGGGTTGGACAATTGTGGAAGCAAGCCAGATGGAAGCCCGACCGTGTTCCACCGTTGGCTGTGGCAGTGGCGGCGGGACACTGGAAGTTTGCTTCCTCTTATACTAATACCAGAGGATTGCGGAATTGCCTATCATTCCGCAAACTACTGGAATGATGAGGGCAATCCTGGGATGCTGGTCTACGGTGGCATGCGCTCGTCTTCGTGTGGTGGAAGCATTTTTTTGAAGAATGCTTGGTGGTTTAGCTGGCGGCGTGTGGACTTTTTGTTGCGACTTGGGCGAAGAACACGAGTGTCACACAGCGGATAGGCAGCTAGCTACAGCTAGTGATAAATTGATAAGAACATTTACTACAGTTAGTGATAAATTGTTAGTGATAAAAAAAAGTGATAAATTGCTAGACCACATCTCGTTGAATTTTGGCATGAACAACTTTTTTGGGACGATCCGAGGAGGCCAGTACCATCAAGTGAACCAGGTGTGTTTGGGCACGCAACCACCACTTTGCCAAGCGTCGGGCTGTTTATCCATGGCGGGCGATTGGAGAATGGAGAATTCGACAAGAGGGTGCGTTTTGAATCTCTTTATCAGATCTCGAGATCTGGCAACTGGGACGCAAGTGGATCTGGAAAGAGATCAATGAAGTCCTCATGTTGCCCAATGGTTGGAAGCCAAAAAAGATGGACCGAGATCTGTTCTTGCCCAGTGATTCGATTCGTGCCTAGATCACAAATCACAAAGACGGGTCAAGAGTATTATTGCAGTGATCTTGGGGAAAGATCTGCTGCCATGTCCTTCCACCATGCTTCAACTTAAACCGTTTTGTGTTTGAATAGGGCTTGACCCTTCAAAGTAAAGTAGTCACGATCCCAGCAGCGCCGGAGAAAAGGCAACTATAGCGGCTTGTGATATGAGTTTGTTTCAGAAAAATGCTTCTTTGGCTCTGAAAGCAGTGGCCGTAAGGCACACGATTATTTACGCCGCAAGTGCTTTCACCAACGGGGCCAGAGCGGATGTATCACACTTTGAGCCTTGGCTTGTATAGTCACATGTGGACAGTCAGTCTTTAGTGCAGTCAAGACCATTTTGGGGCGTGCATTGTAAAAGAAGATGTTGCGCCGATCAATCATGCCAGAGCGCCCAGGGCACATGCTTTCGTGCATGAAGGCAAGCTACCGTGCACTGCTATCGCCCAGAGCACAGTGTCCCAACGCGCACGGCGTGGAAGTAGATTGCCGACCACGGCGCCATGCCTCTTGTAAGTTTCCAGCACGCACGGCGAGCTTAATGCCCATTTGTCATTGTGCAAGGGTCGGCCCTAGCGCGAATCGGCAAATGGGAGAAGAAGGATTCAGAAGATAAGATTCATTCAACCTGGATATTGGACCTGGGCATGAAGCCAGCTGGCAACTCTCAATGTTTTCAGGGAATGTCTCGTCACAATGTGTCATCGGGCGCGTTGCGTTGCCAGGGTCCACGGCATTACTGTTTGGACTGTGCAGTCGCAGTCCGTCACTGCAATAACAGGCCATGTGTTAGGTCCAAAGTAGCATCCCTTTTTGGAGATACAATGATACAGTACCTTGATTTGTGTCCATGAAGCTGGAAGAATGACAGTGATGCAAACTGCTAGGAAAATCATTGGTAATTGCGGCCATAAAGGTGCTGCAAACTGACACTTTGTTTGTCCGGGATGCTCTTCCCATACATAAATCAACAGTTTTAACAAACATGCTGAGTCATATTTGGTTAAGTAAAAGGAAAGGGTCTCCAAACGAAATGTTCAACAGGTATTGACATTGGCAATGTTGCAATGTTTGTGACAAAATCATACACAATCTGTGTTACGTGTGCACGCGCTCCCGCACATCAGAAACAAGTAGGACAAGATCTTAGGACTAGTACTAGACAAGCAAAAATGTTCAAAAACTAGAAGAGTCTCCTGTATCTGAATCATGTGTGTATATAAAAATGTGTATATGGTGGATTTTGGAGCAGCTGTCTCAGCCTTTGAAAACTACAAGGTTCATAAGTTCATAAGGTGTGTTAGTTTATGCTTGTGTTGAAAAAGCAGCAGCTGCGTTAAAGGATACGTGTTTTGCGTACTTGTCAATGCCGATGCTAGCTGCTAGCTGTGTATAGTGGGTTCTGCCAAAAGGCCATACTAAGGTCCAAAAATAAGAGATTGTAAGAGCTTGTCCGAGAGTGTTCCAACCAAAATGTGCATGAAGATATTTCAACTGCTGTATACACCCAAGACTCAGATAGTTGATAGAATCGGCTCAACATTTATCCGGACATATATATATATATATATAACTTGTGTTTGTCCTATAACCTGTAACAGTCAGCAAACAAGTATTACTATCTTTGAACAAGGCCTGCAACTGAACCATTATCATCCACTGGGCCCTGGCAATGGGATAGACCTAATAATACCCAATAGAACCTGAAACATCCTGAAACAGAAATCTGCCACAAATGTGCAGAAACAGGTGGCGCTGATGCTGGGAGCAACCGACGTCAGAGGTTCTTGCCGAGTACCAAGTTCCAAACAACAAGAGAACAGCACTATACAACGCATTCGGAACCTCCAAATCAGAACCTCAGAACTATTCCGAGGCCCACTTCATTCCCACATTCCTCACAGAATTGCGTCTAGAAATGAAATGAACGGGGGAGGACATGACAAGGAAATGACAAGTAAATAACAAGGACCCAAAAAACAATTAACAAACTACGAAACTGCTGCCAAAGTCCAGTGGAATTTGAGGCATGCAGCAGGGCCTACATGAAACGTTCAACAAGCACAATGAAGGAAGCTCTCTAGTCACAGGACAATCCAACATTGGAAAGATTGGAATTATCGATCCACATGCGTTGAAGTATAGAATGCCTAGAACAAATTAGCCTCAATTCTGGCCGGTGCTTTGGGGGGGATTTAGTTTTAAAACAACATGCTCAAGTGTCGCTTGCTAACCCGAAGAGGATGTGCTCGCTGCAGCACGCGCCCGGCATGGACACATGTGTTTTCTTTGTGTAAGCTTCTTGTTTGCTCAGGTTGCCCGAAGGCTTAACTATCAATTTTGGTCTCAAGGTCATGGGTGGGGCACGAGAGCTTGACCAGCCCAAGTATCGGAAGACCTACACTTGCTTCAAAGCGCAAGAAGAGTTGACAGAAGCGTGGGAGTGGTATTATGATATGTTCAATGCCTTCAAGAACTATCCCAAACAAGGCGGCATTTGGGGACACGCAGCAACCTGGCAGCAGCTAAACTGAACAGTTTTAAGACGTTCAAAATTTCAAGTTCATTTGCAAGCATTCTACAAACCAATCTGAAGCTGCAACGCTTGAATTGGATCACCTTGGTGGGCTGGTGGAAAACAGATACTGTAGTGACGAGGAATTTTTTTGTTGCCACTAATTGTGGGATGTGTCGGCGTTTCAGCAGCTGTCCACTGTCCCCCCCGTGCACTTTTGCACACCAGCTACCCCACCTACATGTGGCGGCAGTGGAAGATTGGACAGCTGGCGAGATATATATAGGCAGCCAGCTGCCATGGGGATCGTAGTTCACCGCAAGGATGAAGGGAGCAGAAAGCTGACGCTTCGGTGTGCACGAGGCAGCAATGCGTAGGAAACCAACATTAGCCACTGAGATTGGGCGACCCCGAACCACATTTTCATTGGAAGCAGTTGGGTTGTCCAGTCAACTCAAACACCGCAGAGTCAGACCGTTGTTGTCACAACTGCAGCTTGTGCATGTGGGAAACTTGCCAGGGGTTGTACTATGGCTCTGGGTGTTTTTCGTCTGGATCTTGCACCAACTATGACATCATGATACTTGGAGGTTGCATTGGAACCCCGTGTAGCCTCACCAACGACCTTTATGTGTACCGAAATACAGGTCATGCAGCTCGAGCGCTTTTGTCACTGCTTGGCGTGTCATTCTTTATGCAAGCAAAATAGCCTTGCTATTGACTTCTTGACCTTGCAAATTGTGAGGGCCGCATCGTGCACAAGACACGTGAGAATCGCGGAAAGAAAAGACATGTGCCGTGTTCCTTGCCATAACCATACCTCGATCTTTGAGTTATGACATGTTGCGCGCACCTTTTTTTTTCCCCCGGACATGGCCTGGCCATGTGCTTTGGCCAAACGCTCTACCTCCGCGGCCTTCGTGGAGCGTCTTGCTGGTGACCAGCATCGCAGAAGTGTTGTTCGTTTTTCGTTGATGCTCCATTCTAAGCGGTTCTTTTCTCAAAAACGTTGGTTTCTTCGGGTGCTTGTGGCCATGTTGCAGGAGATAGCCTTCGTTCCTCACCGCCTGGTGCGGAGGTGCGGAGGATGTGCGGGAAGACAGAACGGAATTTCGATGGTGGGAACTTGGAAGCTCAGACGTACCATATTGTATATCCCGAAATGAGAAATGAAACATGATTCAGAAGAGATTTTAACTCTGATTTCAGCAGTTTTTTGTTGTAACTGTAAATGTTTCAATCTTCCCGATGTTCGCGTTTCGGCCTTGGATTCGGCCCTTTTTTTCGATGGAGATCGTCGTTGAAGATTCATCCCGATGATTCGTTTTTGCTTCACAGTCGCTGACGAAAGCAACCCAGACCTGTGCAGTGTCACAGGTCTGGGATTTGTATTGACACATGGTTGTCGATCTAAAGGTCCTAGTCAGCAGTGTGTATGACGATGACCCGGAACATATCAAAATCTCATTTGGCGAAAGTTTTTTCTCGAGTTGGCGAAAGTAATTATTTTTTGGCGAAAGATCTGGCGAAAGATTAAATATGTACTTTTGTATGAATGTTCATTTGCTTTCTGAACAGCTGGTGGCAGTGACTCAGAAGCTAGATGAGCTGTGGAAGTTAGATAACATGCTGCTGCTGCGGCTGCTATTCCTACTACTACTACCACTACCAGTACCACTACCACTACCACTACCACTACGACTACTACTACTACGACGACGACGACGACTACGACGACTACGACTACGACGACGACTACGACTACGACTACGACTACGACTACCACCACCACCACGACCACTACCACTACCACTACCACTACTATACCACTACCACTACCACTACCACTACCACTACCACTACCACTACCA